>UESW01003935.1:1155387-1417887 GCA_900491605.1 Calamus simplicifolius | reverse complement strand
CAATAAAGTTTAAAAAGCAATTTTTTGAATGAATAATCTATTCCTATTTGGACATAAATATAGATAAATGCACTCAGCAGAATTCCATGCAATAAGCTGGACGCTATGCTGTTGGGTTGTTCTTATAATTTGCCATGCCGTCGACAAGACAGCAAAATTGACAAATGTAGGAGAGGCTTCTACGTTAAGTCATGGGACAGATGAGGTGAGGGCCATGAGGTTATCAAACAGGCTTAGGAGAGATCAGGGTGGGGACAGGAGGAGAGGGTTCTTGAGTTTATTGAGTCTGCAGGAGTATTTTCATTATGTTATTCTCTTACAGAAATGCATGTAGGTGTGAATAGGCCTCATCAACCCATTATCTAGCTTTGGCTTCATGATCTATGCACCCTACCGCATTACAACAGTGTGGTTTAGAAATTAGAAATGATGGGTATGGATTATTTTTACCCCATTACTTCCAAGAGAAATAAGACCGGTTAATTTGTATAAAATTTGCTGCCAGAAAATGTCTTGTATTAATAGAAATAATGACTCATGTTTTTCTTTCCTTTTAAGAAGCATGAATTGGTGACGTATGTATTTGACCCTGGTGATAAGGCTTAGCTTAGCTAAGTGGAGTAATACGTTGATGGCATAAAAAATGTGTATGTCAAACCATCCCAAACTTCTTGGTTCAGGGCTAATCGAATCGAATTGATCTAGAATTAGAATGGTTCGACCTCTTGGCTTAGTTTGGGAGGCGAACCGATCGAACCGACCCTGAATTGAACTGAACCGAACCACCCCGAACTAAACCAAACTGTCTGGTTTAGCTTGATTTTGGATGGATTCAAAATTAAAACAGTTTTGCCTTAGTTCGGTACGAAGGGCGAATTGATTGAACTGATGTATCACCAAGAAGAACCATTCTGAACTAAATCGAACGGCTCAATTTGGTCCGATTTGAGCTGGTTTATGGGTTGGGGGTACGTTGGTCCATCTGACTAGTAGGACACCGATTTGGTACAGTTTGCCCTGTACCATACCAAATTGTATTGGTTCGGTACCAAAATGGTACCGGTTATTAGTTCGGTGAATCTTGATCATAATATGCTTAATTATCTTAAAATAGGCGGTTCGAGTGAATCGAATCGAACTGACTTAGAACTGGGATGGTTTAGTCTTTCGGCTTGGAGCAAAGGTTGAACCGACCCCATACTGATGTATGTTGACATGTCGAACTGAACCGAACTGCCTAGTTCGGCCCAATTTGGAGTAGTTCATGGGTTGGGGTCTCTTGGTGCACCTAACTAGTACATCATTGGTTTGATACAGTACTATACCAGCGTGGTACTAAAATAGTGGTATCGAAATAGTATCGGCTCTCGGTGCGGTGAACCTAACTATTATCCATTATCTATAAGTTCTTTAAAAAATTTCGAAGATAACTCATTACTTTCATTGTTAATGTTCTCACTATGGTAGGCGTCAAACTTTTGTAATTATTCAGAATTTCAGATGTTTGAAATCATGTTTGACGTCATGAAGTAATCCTTGCTTAATGAAGTTGAAGAACGATTCAAATATATGAAACTATGAAGAGCTGTAGTAAAATAAATATTTTTTAAGTATTTTGTATTCTATGGTAATTAAATTAATTTTTCTTTGGATCTGTATATCTCCTTTTTGTCCTTTTTAGTATCTGACTCTGGTGTCCATAACCTTGCAACACTTTCTAATGCAGTTGGTAGGAAATAATATTTTTCTTGTCTAGGTGAATGACATTGATTTAGCTGAAATTCAAGGAGGGGAGGTTGCAATCACTAACCTGCATTCTTGTCATGGTCCTGATTTTGTTTTGCACTTGCGTTTTGTGCTTGATCAAGAAAACACAATGTCCAAAAGCCCAGGTGTGTTTATTGTCCTGTTACACTCCAGTTACCACTGTAACTTGATTGGCTGTTTAGGTGTCAATCATTTCATTTTTATGTTCCGATCTTTTGTAGGGTCAGGTGTTTGTCGAAAGGCCCATGCACGGTTAAAATGTGTTTACTTTCCGATCATTGAGGTATGTTATTTTTTTAATAACAGTTGAGACCCCTTTTCTATGATTATTATAATTTGTGGTGTTTTCACAGGAAAAGAAAGCATTGAAAAAATTCTGGAAAAGCTTGTGGAAGATGGTTATGTGATAAAAGAAAATTTGAAAACTTTTGTCGTGTATCTGTACGTCGACTTGGCCGTCTACTTCCTGATGTTAGATGGGTGAGATTCTCTTTATGCAACTTCTATTGTTTTACTTGAGAAGGTTTATGAGACCAGTTTTTGTAGGTTGCCTTCATTCTATTTTATTGGTGCCAGATAATTTTTGTATTAATTTTTCACATTAAAAGTTTTGTGAATATGAAATCTCCTATGGAGCAAATACTCAATAAAAATTCCCAGAATCTGTCTAACTTCTAGCATTACTTTGCAGCATAATCCCTGCATCGAAACCCAACACTTTATATCATTCTTTCTAAGTTAGTATACTTTTGTTTTTGCTGTTTCCAAGACCTCCTCTATGTCTGGTTGGACCTTTACTTGCAATCTTGGTTAGTTTCTGTATTTTTGTTGTGGCCAATTTTTTTTTGAAGTTTGTCTCCATAATTTCTACCTAGTCTTTGACCTTTCAGTTGATAATATTATGCAGTATTGTTTCTTTCTTGAACTGCAATATAGTTACCAGACACCAGGAGAATGATTTCTAATTCTCTTTTCTAAATAGGAACAATGGTGTTACTCTTGTCATTTATCACGGTGGGATTACTGAACAATAGCTCATCTAGTCAAATGAGCACTACTGTATTGCCCCTAGAGGTCTTTCTTTTGAAAGATGAAATAGGTTGAAAGAGATTGTAGGGTTTCTAAGTGTGATCCTTGAATTATTGCAGTCACGTAATTGATTATACGGAGCGACGACACTAGGCATGCTTGTGATCCACTTATATGTGCATATATAGAGGTAGGCAATAGGCCGTGCTGCCCATGGGCTGGCATGGCACAGCATGGTTTAACGGGCCGTGCTATGGACCGGCACGGTCCATTAAACCATGCCGTGCTAGGCTCGAAAAATCATTTTTTCAAGCCCGACACGGCACGACCCATGATGGGCCTGGGTCGACCCGTCGTGCCATATACGACCCGATGGGCCAACACAACACGGCCTATCGTGCCAGCATGTTGGGCCAGCACGGCACGGCCCATCGTGCCGGCCCATCGTGTCAGCCCATATGGGCCTGGGCCATGCTGGCCCACATGGGCCTGGTCGGCATAGCCCATCAGGGCCTGATAAATTTTTTCTAAAAAATATTTTTTAAATAAATTTAAAAAATATTGGGATATAAAGCCATAAATTAATATGAAGCCACCTTCATGGTGGAAGGTTTGGCATAGACCCCTATTAGTTTATTAATTTAAAATTAAAATGATATATGAAGGGTGGAGGCTAGGCCTGATCTCTAGAATACAATAAGAAAGGAGAAAAAATAGAGACAACTCACTTTAATAATTAAAAAAAAATATATTATTAGAAGTGAAACCTATATTATTAGAAGCAACACCAATTCAAGCCTCAGGAAGACATAAGGCCCATACAATAAACCTTGTTAAGCACACTCTATGCTTCAAGAGCATCAATCTTAGCTTTTCTCATATTAGAAAAGACTTTGTGCATCGATCTTCGGTGCACAAAGCGCGCACCGGATGCGCGACATTTATAAGTCTGGTCCTTAGGCTAGTCCATAAGATGATTCCTAGGCCTACTGTGCTCTTTGGCTGGTCTCGTTCAACAAGAGCACTGTTAATGTCAAGAGACCAGACTTTCTTGCTTGACTCGTTCATGATGTGTACAGTGCATCGGACGACATAGTCTTTCTTATAAATTTGAGTCTTCATGAGAATATCTAAACTTAAAAGGTCTTGTTCCTTTTTATTATTATTTTTTCCTTCTGATATAGTTAAATTATGAATAAATGGACAAAAGCTGGAGAGGATGATATTCAAACGTACAACATGCCTTAAATATAATAATGCAAATATAACCAAAAAGATATATACTAGTAATGTATTACTACAAATGTGACTCACAAGTTATAGTCAATTACATACAATAGTTAGAACTAGACTTGCAGACTTTAACACAATTAGAAGATTGGACCAGTAGCTCAATGATCCAATAGATGGATCAATGATTGAATAGTATAAATAATCAAAAAAATAAAACTAAAAAATGATTTGTAAGGATAAATAGAGATAATTTTTTAATAAAATTTAATTAATATGATAGCTAAAAATTTTAAATTCTTAAAATTAAATTATTTAAATCCTAAATATCTCCATCTGGGTCGTGCTTGGCATGGCCCATCTGGGCCGTGCCGGGCTGAACTTTTTAGGAAACCGGCCGTGCCTGGCACAACCCGTTAATAAACGGGCCATGCCAGGCGTGGCCCGTTTTCTGGAGTGGCACCGCAGCCCGGCCCATAATGGGCCATGCCGGGCCGAAGTTTTTAGGAAACCGGCCATGCCTGGCACAGCTCGTTAATAAACGGCCATGCCAAGCATGGCCTGTTTTCTGGTGCGGTCCCGCGGGCTTGAGCTGTGCCGCCCCAGGTACGGCCCAATGCCCACCTCTATGCATATATATGTCTATATATACATGAATACATACGTATATATGTGTGCACGTATCCACTTGCGCACATGATGCTACGGTATTTGATAGCAGTTGACTTGGTTACCTGCATGGGCTTCCTAAATCTTCATTACTTAAATGAACCGGCAGTTTCAATGTAAATTGTTAAATTATGTGTTGACCCATGATTATCAGCTGTTTACTTGTGCGTCCTATTGCCTAAGTATTGCATCTTCTGATTCCGCAGCAACTGCTTCCTTTCATGGAAGCTAAACAAAAAAAGGGAGATAAAGCACATCTGTTGAAGAGGTGCTGCCAGAGGGTCAAATGCTTTGTCGGTAATGTGATTTTATTAACTGATGGTTCATCAGATTGATGCCTTCTGATGATATTGATTTTCTCTTAATGTGCTTCGGTAATTTTTTCTTGTGATTGTAGAGACTGATGCAGGCTTTTCTCCAACACCTTCTAAGGTATTTAACCCCTTGTTAATGTTAAATTATTCCCTTTATGAATTCTTTGTCAATTGTGGCCTTTTTTTTTTCCGTGCCATTGCTAGTTTGACATTTTAGTTATTATTGAATCTATTCTAGACTATCAAATTCTTGTATTGTTTCTGTAATCATAATTGTAAGGTCTGTAGAAATATTCATATTAATTTCATCTTTTTTCTTAACATATTCATGAATATTCTCTATAAATTCGTGCAGCTACGTTACAAGGTTATTTGAAGTTGACAGGTTACTTGATTAGACCTGACTCGGTTCAAATTTGGTGACCTCTAGGTTAGTATAGGTTGGGTCAGCTTCAAAATTACGTCTGATGTAAATTTTCAGTCGGGTCTGATCTTGAATTTTTCATTTGGACCCAATTGACATCTATCATGTGGTCTAATTTGGGTCAACAAAATGGGCCTAACTTGATCCGCTCACATGGACCTACTGCTTTCTAAACATCTTTCCCAAGAATGAATTCTCATTTAAATTATTTACATTTTTTTTTCATCCGAACAACTAAATTACCTCTTATTTGTTCACACTTGGAACCCGTTTGGAACAAATAAATTCCACTTTCATGGAATTTATTTGCAAATCCACGATCGGCTATGTTTGATGAAATAACATATCTTATATTTGAAATCCCAACTATTAAGGCCCTATTTGGTTAAGCTTTTGGAGACCCAAAAGCACTTTTAAGTAATTTTATGATGTTTGATATATTTTTAAAAGTATTCTCGCGCTCCATGAAAAATTGTTAAAAGCTACTTCAATTCCCAAAAGCTTATATGGAAAGCTTTGAACCTTAATAATAACAATATTATGATATTATACTATAGATAGTAATGTTTGTAATAGTAATAATAATATATAATACATAACTATGACTATTTATTATATTACATATGTGATATTATAATTAATTAATAATAGGTAATATATGAATTGGGTTCTTAAAAATTTAAGACTTTTTGAAATAGATATTGATGAAATAACTATAATAATATTATGTAGTGGTTCGGTGTACGCAAGATTCAGGATTACAGCCTATCAAGACTAATATTATTAACAATCACAACTAGTTTAGTATGCAAATATATATTCAGTATATTATTCTATATTGTCATATTTTTAAATATTTCTATGGAGTTATGAATTATTGAATATTATTTGATATTATACTGGATTAGATCTAGTGAATGTTTGTAATTTTGAGATATATATCATATATTTATAGATTCTGCAAAAATATATAAAATAATCAAAAATCTTAAGTGACGTGTCATCGTGAAAAAATATCGTCCAGATTTGCTGTCGACTCATCCCGATTGTCTTATATTGTTTATAAAGGTTAGGGGTCGACTATAGTGTACTCCTGATAGTCTTATCGACTATATGGTATTGTCCAGAAACTCACGAGTCGACTATGCTTTTAATACCAAATATAAAAATGTTTATAAAGGTTATCGACTGAAATATACTCCTTAGTAGTCGACTATACTATATGGTATCTTACTCGCACAGTAGTTATAATATTTCGTACTTAGAATAATCTAGGCTAACGTATCCATAAACTTTTCTGATTGACATTAAAATCGTTCCTTCATTTTAATTCATGACTTGGTAGAATTGATTTTCGCTTTAATTTCCTGCTTACAAAATAGATTAGAGTCAAACTTTTTTAAGTTGAACTTTATCTTTTTGAACTCAATTTTTGTAATCATTGGATTGGATCTATTCGTTAAAACACCGCTCGCCTACATTGCATCCGGCATGGCTGAAGCTGATTGACGTGGCATAAATTATATAGTTAACAACAATTCTCAAATCATCATTACTAACTAGTTATTAAATAAGGATAATTTAGAAAAAATGAACATTGAATTCTATTTTCATTTATTTTGAACATGAGAATATATTTTAGTTCCATAATTTTATGCATAGTGGGCCAAATATAGAAAGTCATTTACAATTTCAATGAATTCTATGGTTACTTTTGTTCCAATTTATCTAAATGTTTGTATTTAATAATTTGTTCAAGTTTAATTTGGCCCATTTTATTTAATTTTGTTGTTATTCTATACATAATTATTAATTATTATATTTTAGCTGTAAAAGAATAAATGGATGCTTAGCTTCAACTACTAACTGGACTTCATCCTGAATATTTCAAGTTGGGTTTGGGTTGTATCTGTTCTAATCGAACTCGATCAGCTAATGGGTTCAATCCGAATCAAATCATTATTCGAATATAAAATCAAGTTGGGTTAAGGTCAAGGGTACCCTGATTTGACTTGGCCCCTCCCACCGTTTGCTGCACCGTAGCCAGCGTGGGGTTGCATTCATCGGCTGTCTTGTGTCATGCTCAGAGAGCTTAACCCCAGCTTAACCCTCTCTGTCCTCTTTGCTAGCATCAACTTACAGGGAACTTGGGACGGGTCCCTCTTGGTGCAATTGAGCTGTGCACCACTTACAGGGACAAAATGGAGCGGTGCATCACTTACCGGGACAAAATGGTTTTGGTATTAGCAATAGATACCTGCTGCACCCGACGCGCACACACACCCCAAAACCAATAATAAAAAAAAAACCCCACCACGAATTGGAGAAAAATTTCTTGAAGAAAAATGACTTGCTGTGAATTCTTTTTTTTTTTTAATGTTAAAAAACAGAAGCAGTGCTATCAAACGAAATTTCTGCCTCTACTTTTGTGTTTTTTTTCCTTAATAGAAATATGAAAAAGAAAATGACATCTGAAATGGCCTTAGTTCAGTTTTCCTAATCATGATCCTAAGTGATATGTCAAATGATTTTTTTGTTGCATTTTTCATTTTTTTGGATACAAATCTTTCAGTAATTTGTCCTTTATTCAAGTTCGTGAGAGTTATGAAAAGTCATCTTGCTATTTGAAATTAATAACATATATTTGACTTTTTGTGGTTTGATTTAGGTAAAAAGCTTTCTTATATCTTGTCTATGAATCATGTGAATAATCTATCTCTATTAAAACAAAACTTACTTTTGTATTGTTTATGTTAGTTCTTATAGTTGTAATAGGCTATACAAGTGAATTTGCTTTACGTAAATGCTAGCTGAACCATCCGAACAAAGTGGTTTAGCCCTAAAGTGGGATGGTTTTGTGGTGTGGTTTGGTTTAGGGGACGAACCACCCTTGTACCAACTTTGCATCGCGCCTAATTACCGTGGACGATTCAGCTCAGTGCAGAGGTAGACATGGTTGGGGGCCTAACCGCTGTGGGTGGTTCGGCTTAATGCAGAGCCCAACATGGCTGGGGGTCTAACTGCCATGGGTGGTTCGCCTTAGTGAAAAGGCAAACATGGTTGGTGTCCTAACCGTTGTGGGTGGTTCGGCTTAGCAAATTATACCTGATCGATATGGGCTGATTTAGTATGGTACATAATGTACCAAATTATACCAGTATAATATCAGTATCTAGTTCAACGGACCTTGCTTGACGTGCATATTATTTGTTCATATACTGTGTCATAAGCTTGTTCCTTGTTTGTTGTATAATCATGTACTTAATCTGACTAAATACATTTTTTGATCAGTTCTGATTTAGTTTTTCCTGATTGATGATATCAAGGTCCGATTTAGAAATCAAACTTTAGATGTTGGCAGAATCACCCCTTTTACAGTGTATCAAATACTTGAAATCAAGGTGGCCATAAAATACGCTTCTCTATCCATATTTCCTGGATCCAAACTTCCCATAAAGTCGATAAAATGTTCACAATCTCTGAGAAAAAAAAAATAAACGAAGGAAAAAACAACATTGTATTACTGTTGTAACTTTTTTTAAATTGGAAAGCATATTTATATGAACTCTAAATATAAATATCTCAGGCCATGGCGTTCTCTCATGCAGAGAGAAATCTTGCTGGTCATCTACCATATTTGGTGTAAGATGACTTTTAATTTTTTATACATGTTTGATATTTTTTTGCTTACTGTTGGTTCTTTAAATTATGTGAAGATTTTATCTTCCCTATTTTGTGATTCACTTAGATGATTCTGATTCTGTGCCAGTTGCAATGAACTCTGCATCATGTGTTTCCTTCTTGAACTATCAATGCGTAATCTCTTGGAACTTGTTTGTCACTGAGCCTTTTATTTTCCTTTTATGCAGACTGATTTGGCTCATCACGACCCCTTAACTGTTGCGTTGAGGAATTTTGGTTACAAGTATTCTGGAAAAGAATCAGGTGATCTGTTGTCTGTTGCTTATTTTATTCCTCTTATACTTTTTAATCTGCAGCTTTATCTTAATTTTTTTGTCTTGTATGAAATTATTAGAGGCAAATATTGAAATACAGAAAGATGGAAAACCATTGTCTTTGTCACAACTGGAGAAGGAGTACCAAGATTGGATAATGCAGATGCATGATCGATATGATGAAGAAATAGATGGTGGTGAGGATGAACCTGTTCTTGTTATTAGCCCTTGCAACAAAAAGAAACTTCACATAACTGCTGATGGTAAGGAATTGCGTAGTTATTATTTGCGTTATAAATTCATTTATATTTGGTTTCTCTCTCATATCATAGGTAGATAATTTATATCCTTTTCCCCAGTATCTTGGCCTTTTCTTTTATGTAGTGCTGGTGAGATAATATGTATTTTTTTAAAAAATTTATAGTTATAAGAGTGCATCGAGCTATAAGAAGAAAGGGGTTCTCATGGAAATCAGGACAGAAGGTTAAAATTCTAAAAGGTGCTATTGGATGTACAAAAAACAATGTCTATGCAACATTAGAGTATATCTTGGTTGAAGGATTTCAAGGAGATGTAGGTGGTAAGTCCTTTATGTTGCTGGAATTTGTATTTTTTCTGGTTTTTGTTTTTTGGTTGATTCTGGCGATGATATATTGCAGTCAGGAAACATCCACTTGAGTAATCTATGATTTTCTTTTATTTTTTTCTTTCTCTTTTTTTTTTTAAACCAATGACATATAGGGTTATGTGCTCATTGGTTTGTGCTTTATGTTGTTCTAATATAATCTTTGTTTTCTTATGCTCAACAGGGGAAGCACGCCTGATTTGCAGGTCCGTTTCTCTCTTATTTTGAATATTGTTTGTGAACTTTGGTTTTTCAAGATGTTCTGTGTTATCTTAAAAGTTTTACTGTCAAATCATGAAGGCCTTTGGGATTCTCAGAAGAACAAGGATGCTCTCTTGCTTTCGCTGATGGAAATGCAAGTTTGGACATCCATAATTCTCTATCCTTTCCTATTAGTGAAATAGACTCGGGGAAGGTTTGTGCTTTTTGATGCCACTATTTTTATCATACATATGGGTTTCATCTTTTAATTGTTATGGACATAATCTTATATTCATGATTGTCAGTTTCAAGCCATTGATCTTACTTCATGGAATTTCCAACTAGCAAAGAGGAAGGAAAAGCTTCCTTCTGCAATTGACGTATTGACTGGTAAAGAATGTTGTCAGCTTCGGATTGATGGGGTTAGTTAACAAACCTTTCCAATAAATGGACCCGACTTTCAAAATTTTCTAACTTTTTTAAGTTTCAATGTCTTATATGCTTTTGTTGTCTTTAGCTATTTTTAATGTTCATGCAGTTATGTTTCTTTATCTGTTGTCTCAGGAACTTCCTATTGAAGCTCCAGTAACTGCTGGTTGTGTTCCTCCTGCAGAAATTGTAGCAGTTATTAGACCAGAAAGTTTTATTTGTTCCAGTTCTCCTAACAGCTTAAATCAGAAATATATTTTCAAGGATGAACTGGAGATGTCTATGAGGATTAGACATATCCCCGAAAGTAAAGATGATCAAAATGGTAAATTTGTTTATGCAGAACGTGTTAAACCTTCATCACGCAATGGGCTTCATGGATTATATATATTTTCTCTGCGGCAAAAATATCCTGAGCTCTTCTGTAAAGCTGGTGTCTATACATTTTTGTTCTCAGTTGTAAGTTCTTTCTCAGGTCTTTTGAGATATTAGAGTTTTAGATTTGTTGGTTATGTTCTAAATAGATACATGCTTCGCTGTCAGGTTTGTAAGGATTCAAGTTGCAAAGAATTAGAAGTACGGTAACTGTTAAGCCTGATTTAAGGGTAGAAAAGTGGAGGCTTATGTGCGATGACCGTGGCCCTTTTACTGATAATTCATCTCTTGCTGTTCGGTAAACTTTTTCATGTTTCCAAGAGTAACAGATCTGTTAAATATTTAATTGCATGGTGCCTTTTAAGCTATAGAGTTACTTTATCTCCTCGTGGAAAGGTTGTAAAACATATTCTGTTAGACTGGATGGTTATGTGCCATATTGTTTCTGAATTCTGATAACCCTTTAATATGCTTTTAAACTTCAATGTTTCTTATTAATATATTTTATAAGACAATGCTGTTATTACCAATTCTGGTTAGGTATTTGTTTAATTGTATGGTTCACAATCTCGATACCAGACCCTAATAGTACTTAGGGTTGGGTATGGGTCATGGGCTTGGTGGCCCATGGATCGGCCTGAGTGAGGTTTTCAGCCTAGAGGGTTGGGCCAGGCTTAATTTTTTTCGTGCATGTTCAAATTTGGAGTTGGGTCTAGGCTTAGAAAAAATAAGCCTGTTCTGATCTGACCAAGCCCAAAAATATATATATATATATATATATATATATATATATATATATGTCTATTTATATATTTTATATATTTTATATATTTAATATAAAATAATTTTTTAAAAAAATTTCAGCAGGTTTTGAATTGACAATGTCTGGTTTAGAAACCAAAACCAAAACCTTAACCATCCAAGCCAGCAGTTGTTTTAGTTTCTCTGTGTGTGCGTGTTGCACGCGTGTGTTTGCTGCTAGTTGGGCCTAGGTTGGGCCCAGCTATAGTTGGCCCAAGTTCTAGCTTGGCCTATCTTGAAGCCTTGGGCTGCTCGTTTTACCCTCCACCTAGCCCAACCCAGCCCATTTCCACACCCCTACCGTTTCTACATTAGTATAGTGTCAGCATGTCTGTTATGTGAGTTGATTCAATATCGATATGTGAGACGATTCAATATTGATATGATATGGTATGCCCGGTATAGGTGGCATGCACTAGTATGACATCATATTTAATTCATTTTGGTCTTTTTTTAAGGTTCTAAATTAGTAATAACATAGCAATTCTGGAAACCTTTTATCTTAATTACTACTTTGTGCTATGAGTTTTCAGAAGAAAAGCAACCATATAAACCTCAAATATCTCAGTTAACGGTGTGCCACTTGAATATCAGCTAAAGGTTTGAGGCACATTTAACTCTGCTGCACTAGGCACTTCAATTTTTCGGTTCATCACCTCAATAATTTTCCAAAGTATTTATTTTCTAGGCACTTCTTTGGCTTGACATCTTTTCAGATTTAGACCTCTTGTCCATGTCCTTGCACGGCATTGTGTAGATTGTTATACTATTCAGTTTGAATGGCTAGCACCTCTTTCCACCTGTGGAATAAATTAATGATTTTATTCTCAGTCATTTACTTTTGGTTGCTTGAAAACTTGCTTTTGAATGCTAGTAGACTTCATGATGTGTCTATAGTGTTTTGATGATGAATGCTGGTGCTACCATAGGCTATTTAATAAAATCTGTAGTTGCGATAGCATAATGGTTACATGATGATGTTGCCAATTTCAAATAGTTTTTTCTATGTATCTGTGGATTGGGCCTAACCTGTAGGTTGGCAAAAAATTGTCTCCTGTCTTAGGATAATGGAGAAAATGTATTGGTAAAGAGCTCTTAAGTGGAGTGATTCTCTTTATGGCGCTTTGCTCAGGCAAACTTTGTGCCATTTCAGAGGTGCATTTGATCATCATTTTGCCTTCTAAGTACTTTTGTACTCGTCACATTTTTAAGCCGCTGATGATCCGTATCATGAAAGAGTGTAATTCAAATTCAAATGTTTTCTAGTATTGTTAAACTGAATTGAATAAACAAACGGAAAAACATTCTGCTGATATAATTGACTAGGTTTTCCATTGAGAATCTAAACCCTAGAGACTCATTTGGAATAGCATTTGACATGTGCTTCTCCAGAATTTTTTCCATGATGCTACTTTTCCTGCTCAACTGGAATTGCAAATGAGTCCTAACAACTGTACATTTATAACTTTTGCAACCTAAAAGTAGATATAATCTAGAACTGTATATTCTGCCTTCTTTATCTTTGTAGATTATAAAACCCTTTTTAGCTTTGCAGCTCAACATTGTGATTATTTCCCCTATGATACATTTCAGGATAATTACTTTTCTACTTTTTTTTTATATGGTTCTGACACAAATGCTATCCCAAATGAGTCTCTAGTGTTTAGATTCTCAATAGAAAATCTTGTCAATTATATCAGCAGAATGCTCTTTTACTTTCTAAGTCCTGCTTTCTTGGCTTCTTTTTCTTGTAATATGTATATCCTTTTCTAGCAGACCCCATGTAGTTGAGAAAAGGCATAGATGAGTTGAGCTGAGTTGAGATGTATATCCTTTTCTGATTTTAACTGGAAATATCAATCCAAGTGACATATCAGTTCAGTTCATTCATATCTTATGACTTAATTGAATAATTCTAAATAATACCTGCCTGACAGGGTTGGTTCCTATATTCCATTCCTTTCTGTTGCATGTTTTGATCTGTACTCAAATCAAATTCCATTCTCAAGTCTTCCTGAAGCCGTAGTTAAAGTACATGCAAAGGAGATTGTACTTGCCCATGTTGACAAAATGAAGATGGTTCTCTCATCTAATCAATTGTTACTGGAAATCACGGTATGATATATTCTTATATAGTTTTAGGCTTTAGTTAAATTCTGCATGATCTTAGCTTTAGTGCCATTGTATATGACAGTGCTATCATTTTATCCAACAAATTATTTAGGATATGTTGATTGAAAGCCGTGATCTGGATATGATTCGTCCTAGAAATGAAGCTGTGTTGGAGGTATCTTCCCCAGATGGTTTGTTGTCTGCAACAGTTGCTTGCAAAGGTTGGTTCTTTTTCTCAACCATATGCTCTCCATGCTCAAAATCCTTATCTGATTACACCTTTTTAATTTTTTGATTATATGTTTTAACACTTGTTTATCCTTTTTGGATCTGTGCCTGATAATTGCACCAGTCATGCCGGGTCCTCTATCTTTGGTTAAGATGCAAAACAGTCCTGGACTGGAAAAGAATTTAGCTCCCGGGAAAGTGATTGACAAGCTTGTGTTGGAGGTAATCTTAAAATTGACAAAGGTGGTTGTGAGATCTTTTATTTTATGTGCATCATAGATGTTGGTTTTATTATTTGATTATAGCAAATTATCTTGTTACACATGGACAATGCATAATTTTGTGATGCTAGTGAAGAATTATCTAGCTCATGATACTTAGTGTTTATGGGCTCAAACTTCTGTTTGACTTGATATAATCACTGTTTGTTGTTTTCTGATATGATGTCACAGTACGATCTTGTGCACAAGCTGTTTGATGTTTTTGAGGTTAATCTCATTGGAGTGTCTTGAAAGAAATTTACAAGAAGTGGTAGTTTCAACCCTTGATGTTGAAAGATTTGACTGGTGGTTGATTGGCAAGAGCCGTCCAATCCATGAAAGATACTTACAGAGTGTGTATCAGTTTGAACTGTCATGGACAACAGAAATGACTAACAGCCTTCTTTGAAAATAAGCACTCTTAATGTGACAATTTTTCTAAAATATTTTTCGTGATCATCAGAACAGTAGTCTGTTTATTCAGTTTAGTTTAAATGATATGAAATTCTGCGTGTTAGCTTTTATGCCTGAATAGTAAACATAACAATGTTTTGAAAAGCTGGATGATGCAATGTAGTCAAAATATGGTGTATTAAGAAGAAATATAGTCAAATCTTTGTTGGTTTATGATAAATGTGATAAGTGAAGGGTGATTTGATTGCCGGAACTGAACTTTCAAGATCAATTCGTAAATTGAAGGCAAACTAGATTGAAGAATCCCTCACTTTGTGAACAAAGTTCTTTATGAAAATTTATTAAGATGTCAAAGCCAACCTTCATACAGTGTATTGCAGTGATATATACCCCATGGTTTGGATATAAAACATGGTACAAAATTATATTAGAAATAGGATTCAATAATAAGGAAACATGCTAGACTTAATCAACTAGATTAATAACTTGACTAAATTTCGGTACTCTCTATAATGAAAATTTTATGGGAAAATCTGGTGAAAACCTCTGGATATTTGCTTGTTGAAATCTCTGCTTCTGAAGCCTAGCATGGTCTAACTGGTCATAGGATCTCTTGGTTGCACCCTATGCTCCATCAGTTTATGTTTGCAAACCATTGAAGAAAATAGCTTTTTCTGACCATGCCTATAGTTGGGTGTCTGAGACCAGTTATTAGAGTGCTTCTGTTAATCTTGAGTTGGGCTACTGACATGACTGAATAGCGTAAGAATTGTCCATAGAGTAGATTGAAAGAAACAAGAAGAATTACATTATGAATTTATGATGGTATTTCTCTTCAATCTCTCCTTCCACACCGTGTCATATATTGTGTATTTTTGCCAGATTTTCGATGCTTATGGTAATCATGTTGAGGAAGGAGTAGAAGTTTCCATCCGTCTCAGTGGACTTTGCTTTGAAGACCACATGGGTTCAACTCGGAAGGTAAAATTATTGTAAGATGTTCCCCTTATTCATAGTGAAATAATGGGCCTACAGTTAACAAGAAATCATTGTTCAGAGTGTTGTTTTCATGTATTTGTTTGAGAAATACTAATAAACATTTCGTTGCCCTTCTTCCAATTGACTGAATTATTTTTAATACCACAATATATAGATGAAAGAATAAAGTATGTGTCCTATGTTTCTCTATGTTTGTCATTGATTTATATATTATATAACGGATTTTTTGAATGGTTTCTAAGTTTTCTTAAGTGTTATTTTTCTAGTTGCATCATTTGTGCCTTTGGTATGGTTGTTACTTTGATGAATTGTGAACAAGTGGTTTGATGTGTGATCTTCATCTTAATAGTACCATCTGCTGGTCAGTACTATTAATGTACTCTAACCAAAAATATATATATATTTTAAAATAATATAGGTGAACTATCAAGGACTTGTGAGCCTTAATGGCCTGTTGAAAGTCGTAGCTGGTTATGGCTCAAAGGGTATGTACTTTGCTCCTCTCTTTCTTTCATGAAGTGCATTCAAATTGGAAATTAAAATTCAAGAGGATTTTGTATTGTATAACTTGAAAATCTTCTTTTTTATTTCATATGAAGAATGGTAAGCAGTAAGAATGGAGAGAATGAACATTGAAGATTAACAGTGATTAAAGAAGATGAATATGTACCTGTAGATACAAGCACATAAGATATGTATGTAGTCTATCATCACAAAGATATGGGGGTCAATAGAGGTCACATCTATTGAATTGGACATCTTAGTAAATGTGTTAATTATTTCACAATAGCCTTCTTTTATTAGGTTTAATGACTCATCCTATTGGTTTGACTAGGGTCTAAAACCTGTGGCACTGGTATGCCTCCAAAATACTTTATTCTAATGTTCTTATTCACCAACAACTATCATGTTAAAGGAAATATTTTTTGTTTATTCTGATCTTTATATGTTATTGATGTGAAGAACGAGTCACTACATCATGTACTGCACCTGTAATGTTCCAGTGCCAGTGCCACATAAAGATGGGGGGTGTTGTAATGGATGTGAGGAAAAAGTTGGTTGTGCAGTTTTAGATATCAGTCAATCAAAAGTAGCTTAAGGATAGCAACCGGTTGGGTTTGTTTGGCAGTAAATGCTGTATGCTATTAGAAAAGATAATCCTTCCAGGTTATAGGCTCAAAAGGGAGGGGTTTAAATTGTTAGAAGGTACTTGATAGCATTTCCCATTTTGGTAAAATGGGTTTGGATAAGAATTAATGGCAAAGTAGTATTCATGAAGTATATTTTAATAATTGAGATAAAGTTGCTTGTTTGTATTTACTCTGTAGTTATTTACAATTCTTTATCAACCAAATCTTTGTCCTGTCAAGTGGTAAACAAATGGCCACTTTTCCTTGCTGGGAATAATTAAGCTCATAAACTGTTAGCTATATGATGTTCCTTTGAATTTCTTGCAACATGCTTTTAGTTTATCTAGTTCATTCTATGTTCAGACATTTGGTTCAAGTTATAAACAGACCCATCAGGGGAAGCATATTTGATTTTTTTCAAATCAGATTTTGCTTTATTGTGCTAAGTTTTGCAGAATTAGGATCTTAAGGATTTACGTGTAAAATTCAGAAAACAATTAAACTTTATTAATTGTGTTAATTATGGTCATTTTTTGGTTTTCTTTCTAATTTTTGCTGGGCCATGCAGTATGTCTGTCTGTTTTGGCTAATAACAAATTGGTTTTTGAGAAAATATTTGAAGTTGTGAAGAGACAGTTGAGAGCAGTGTCTGAGGTGAGTTGACATTTCTTCTTACATAACTTTCTGATGCGAATGAAGGGTAAGTCGTTCATTGGAACACTTTGAGCTCAAGTAGTCTTCGGATGTTGATTTGTTGCAGGTACCTGGCAACTGTACAGCTGGGTCCTGTTTGGAGAATGTTATCTTTGAAATTTTTGATTCTGATGGTGTAGTAGATGAAGCCATACATGGGCAACATCATACACTTACAATAAAATCAGAACCATTTAAATTGGACGACACAATTCAGTATACTTTCCAGCATGGTCGGTGCATTGTGCCCATCATTCCAGTTCCCCAAGATGGAGGGACATTCCGCATTTTGGCTTTTCATACACATTTCCCTGATCTGCAAGCCAGCATTGAGGTTCTGACACATGAGAACCATTGATTTTTGGTTTTCAAGTCTTAACTGCTGATTGTGTGTTTTGTATGTGCAGATTAATGTTATGCAAGCTCCCAAATTAGAGTTAGTCGCTATGACTGATATGGGTGCTAACATTTATCAGTCTCAGTTTTCGGATGATAAGATCTCACTCTTACATGAATCATCACAGTGCCCTTCCAGTCAGCTGGTACCGAGTCCGATGAATCTCTTTGTGAAGTCTATAATTGATGATGCCAAGGTAAAATGATGGATACTGCACTAAATAACTGACTCTGCAATGTGATTGCTGTATTTGAAATGGTTTCAGCTTTTGTTTTGTTTTGTTTATTTGCTGGTAAGCGAACTTTTGAGTTCATTTATTTATTCAAGCACAGACCAAACAAAAAGGTTGCCTGGTATGACTCTTAGACTATTCAGCAAGCTGGTTTGGCCTTCTATTTCTGTTCAAATCTAGTGAAACTAGTCCTCTCCTGGGCCACTCAATGTGACCATGCTTTCAGAAAGCTAAGCTGTCTTTAAAATAAATTTAATATGTAGATCTCAACTTGTAACATGCTTCTCTATCAAAGGAAATTACTGTTAAATCTTTGATTGAGTTAATGGCCTTTTATCTATTTCAACTCATGTTCCTCTACTCAACCCAACTCAACTCATCTAAGCCTTTCCCAACTACATGGGGTCTGCTACATGAATCTACTTCCTCCACTCTGCTCTATTTAGGACTAAGTCGATACTCAAATTATAAATAGTTCTCTCTCTTAATTATCTTTGTCCATATTAGTTTAGGTCTACTTTTACCTCTCTCATTACCATGTACTATTAAAAGATCACTCTTTCTAACTGAAGCATCTAAGGGTTTTCGTTGTATGCCCAAACAATCATAATCGGTTTTCTCTCATTTATCTTCAATTGGAGCTAATCCTATCATTTCTCATATATGTTTATTTTTAATTCTATTCAAATTATAAATAGTTATCTCTCTTAACTATCTTTGTCCATATTAGTTTAGGTCTACCTTTACCTCTCTCATTACCATGTACTATTAAAAGATCACTCTTTCTAACTGAAGCATCTAAGGGTTTTCGTTGTATGTCCAAACAATCGTAATTGGTTTTCTCTCATTTATCTTCAATTGGGGCTACTCCTATCATTTCTCATATATATTTATTTTTAATTCTATCTTTTAAAGTTTTACCACATATCCATCTTAACATGCACATTTCTGTTACACTTAATTTGTTCATATGTTATTTTAGTATTGCCTTACACTTTGTTCCGTATAGCATAGTTGGCTTAATAGTGGTTTTATAAAATTTTTCTTTCAATTTTAATAGAATGCGTCGATCATACAATACTCCCAAAGCACTCCTTCACTTAATCCATCCTGCTTTAACTCTATGATTCACATCTTTTATCAATTCTATGTACCTTTTGTTAACTTATTTTTTCTCTAAAACCCACCATATTATTTCTCCAGGTATTCTATCATATGCTTTTTTTAAATAAATAAAGACCATATAAAGGTTTTTTTTTTTTCTTCTCTATACCTCTCCATCAATCTCCTTAATAGATAAATTGCTTCTATGGTCGATCCTCCAGGCATAAATCTAAATTGATTATTTGACACCAAAGTTTCAGCTCTTATTCGATTTTCTATTACTCTCTTCCATAATTGCATTGTATTATTCATCAACTTAATTCCTCTATAATCTGCACAGTTTTGAATATCTTCTTTATTTTTGTATATGGGCATTGGTATGCTTTTTCTTCAATCATCCATCATTCTTTTAGTTGCTATAATCCTGTTAAATAAATTGGTTAACCAAATGACTTTACATATTCAATAGGGATCACATCTGGCCATAATGCCTTTACATTTTTTATTTTAGTTAAAATATTTTTAACCTCAAGAATGCTTAATCTATGAAAAAAATTATTTTCATTTGTTACTCCAAGTTCTAAATTATTTTCATTTAATAAATTTTTAAAATAAATTTTTCATCATTTTTGGTCATTGTTCTTCTACTAAGACTCTTTTATCTTCATCTTTAACATATTTAATATAGTTAAAATCTTTTATTTTTCTCTCTTAATTTTGCTAGTTTATATATTGTCTTTTTATCTTCTTTCGTATCTGGTCTATTACATAAATCATCATAAGCTTTAAATTCGGCAAATTTGGCATTACTTACTATTTTTTAGCTTTTTTTTTTGCATCCCTATACTTTTTATGGCTTTCTTCATTCCCAACCTCTTGCTAAATTATGTAATTTATCTTTTTAAGCTTGATAGTAGCTTGAACTTCTTTGTTCCACCACTAAGTTTCTTTTCCTAATAATCCTACCCCTTTTGATTCTCCCAGAATTTCTTTCGCTATGTTTTTTATTCATTTAGTTGCTTTTTTTCACATTAAGTTGGGATCACTATCTATATTAGTAGTCATTTCTCTTACTATTTTTTTTTAAATAATTTTAGTTTTTCTTCGTTCAATTGGATCAATAGTTTTACGTTTTACTCTAAATTTTCTTTTTATCCATATGCCTTCTACCATTATCCTATTTTGTGAAGTTAAACTTTCTTTTGGAATAATTTTATAGTTTTTGCATGTTATTTTATCCGCCTTTTGAGTTAAAAAAAATCTATTTGACTTTTATTAGATCCACTTTTAGATGTTATTAAATGTTCATCTCTCTTTTTGAAATAAATGTTTATTATTGTGAGATCATATGCCATTGCAAAATCTAATATGCTCATGCTGTCTTCATTCCTATCTCCAAATCCATACTCTCTTTGTACGTTTCATATCCATTCCTTTATTTACCTACATATCCATTAAAATCTTCTTCCGTATATATCTTTTGATCTTGTGGTTTTTCTTACATTACGTCTTTTATGTCTTTTCAAAATTGTGTCTTAGTTTGTTGGTCTAATCCTACTTGTAATACAAATATACTAATTATGTTAATTATATTATTTTCAATTATAAATTTTAGTGATTTAATTTGGTTTCCTTTAGTAGTCACCTTAACAAAATATTACTTAAAATTTTTGTTTATAATTGTTCTTCATTTCTAATTTTATGTTTTTAGTGTAATATAATTTATATCCTGTACTTTTTATTTTTCTAAATCTTTCACCTATCTATCTAGTCTCTTATAAGCATACTAAATTTATTTTTCTTTTAATCATAGTGTCCACTATCTTCATTGTTTTACTTGTCAGTGCTTTTATGTTTCAAGTTGCTACTCTAAGATGACTATCATGAACTAACTTTTTTACCTATACTCTTCCATAGTATATGAATCCTTGCTCATTTATCATAGCATCTAGGTGCCGATGCGGTGCCCTTTGTCCATTTTCGAAAACTCGGAGGCAAATGCAACACGTCTCTTAACAAGGACGTCCTAGCCCTTCGAATAGTTTGATTTAATAGATTTATATTTTACGGAATTTGACGAAGTTTTATGCTAGCTATTAGCTACCTAACGCAACCCTCCTCCTTTACCAAGGCTTGGGACCGGCCTTGGCAGAGTTCAACTCATGTTCCTTTGTTTTAGGTAATATGTTTGTTATGGTCTCAACTCAACTCAACTCATCTAAGCCTTTTCTCAACTACATGGGGTCTGCTACATGAATCTGCTTCCTCCACTCTGCTCTATTCAGGACTAAATCGACATTCAAATTACATAATATGTTTGTTTGTTATGGTTTGGTTCAGAAATTATCCAATTCCCCTCAAATTCTTTTCTTGGATATCATTGTCATAATATGATCTGTAAACATGCAACAGTTTCTACCAAACTCCACTTTATATCACTGTCATAAAGATATAAACAAAGGGTATACTGTAAAATTGTTTTCACTAAACACTGGTGTCTGTAATTTTTTTTTTCCCCAGTGGGAAGTTAGAGCAGCTAAGC
Organism: Calamus simplicifolius; assembly: GCA_900491605.1. Classification (NCBI taxonomy): domain Eukaryota; kingdom Viridiplantae; phylum Streptophyta; class Magnoliopsida; order Arecales; family Arecaceae; genus Calamus; species Calamus simplicifolius. The sequence continues at coordinate 1,395,956 of UESW01003935.1, read as the reverse complement.
TCCATGTTACAATTGTTTTGCCTTCTTACAGGTCTTTGTTGGGTCAGGAATGCAGTAAGATAGTTAAATTATTCACATATAACTCAATTACATTGTACCTTTGTTTAGCTGCTGTATGCTCGCACAATTTTCATTTTCATGTATTTAGTGCAATGCATGCCTGTACTAGATTTAATCTCTCTGTAACAGCTCATATAATATTTTTGTGATAAGAGCACTCCATGCTTTATGAATGTCTTCTTCAGAAACTTGATGATGGCATGGCTGTAGTGGGGTTGCGGATCGGAGAACATGAGACCAAACTAAAAAGGCTCAATGATCAAAAGCTACAGATTGGAAAAGAAATTTATGATCTGCAAGGTTTGAAATTGTTTTCTGTCACTTCTTTTGGCAATGACTTTCTGATCAAGAATTTAAATTCTTTTAAAAAAGTCTTGATAATTGATGATCTGGAAATTCAATGAGCATATTGTCCATGTCACAAAGTTCCATTTTATTACAATAAGATCCGAGTGTTACAAAGATACATAGTTACATCAAGGATATGATATGTATTGTGCTAGGAAGTTATCAGCACGTCATATGGGTGTATCTTCGTACCATATGTGCCATTTGTATCCTTGCATATCACCTCAGTATGCATTGGTAAATGCTGATGCATAGACATATGAAATCATATCCCATTATCAGCAATCACCTATACTATTTTTTTGTACACTAGATGATCTTGAACTTTTGTTGCTGATTCTTTTTGTTTTTGGGGTTTGAATCAAGAAACACTAGTAGAGGGTACCCATGATACGAGCCAGATTGCTTGCTCACGGCATGACAACCCAGACTGCCGTGTATCACTTAGTACACTCAATCTTTTTGCATGTTATTAAGATAAAACATTTTTACATCCTTGATTTGATTTCAGTTGGATCAAAGGTTAGAAATAGAGATAGCCATAGTATATAAGCTTTGTATAATACCTAGTGTAAATATAGTTTGCAATGTTCTAATAACATCTTTACGACACGTGAAATGTGTTGATCTGTAGGCATAATCAAAAGTCCTTTACAGTTTCATCATTAATTTTGAGTTTGCATTGTCAACGTGTATGATGTAGAATAATGTATTTGTTTGCTAGATTATTTGATACCACACAAAGCATATATCAAACTGCATTTACTGAAAGTCAATGAATTATGATCTGTAATTTTCTATAGAGTAATAGAAGAACTGTGCCTATTTGTTTAACAATGCCTCTATGTCTTGTATAAAATAATTAAAGTTGGATTATGTTAAAAAGTATTGAATAAACAACATGGGTTAGCTTGCCAGATGCTTTTTTTTCCTTTATGCTAGTCCATGTCAATTGTAGAAAACAATCGGCATACTATGTCAACCCTTAACATGAGAACAATGAACAGTTCTTTGATCTGCAATTGAACATGATGAGAAGTTCTTAGTGGGAAATAAGGACCATCTGTAGCATCATCTCCTCAAGATAATCTGGTTTTCCTAAGCCTTGCAAGTAAATGACGTTTTGGTTGAAAAAAGAGTAGGTTTATGCAGATCTGTTTGTGGTTGTTGGTTAACTGTATTCACAATTCCTTTTTTAAGGGTCATGGTTCCAAGAGAAAACCACCATTGCTTAAGTGGTTCCTGATTCCTAATATAGAATCCAACCACTTGAGCATCTGCTACAAGCCAGATTTATGCTACGCAAGTCCAAGGATCCACATGGGCCGAGGTGAATATAGTTTGGACTATCTTTTGATTGAAGTCAGGTAGTTAGAGAAAATCTGGCTATTAGGTGTGTCTGGCGTAAGGTTTTAAATCTCATAAGAATGCGGTGTCCTAATCTCTCCATAAAATAGGATGCCTCACTGTCCCACCTTATTCTAATGGCTGCCAACGGACTCTCATCTCTCTTTGCTTCATTTTTTTTATTTATTTCTTTCTTTTCTATCTTCCTTCTTCCTTCTTTCCTTTCTTTTTTTCTTTACTATCCTTGTTTCTTTTTTTCCTTTCTTTTTCTTCTCCATTTCTTTCCTTCTCTTCTTTCCTTCTTTTTTTCCCCTTATGTTATCTTTCCATTTTTTTTTTCATGGTTGGTTTTGGTGTCCCACACCTATCCCAGTCTTGTTTTCTCTTGGGAATTGAATGTGATGGCTGGGATGCTCCTTCCACTAGGACTAAAACCTTGGTCAAGCAGACAGATTGTAAACCCTTGATCTTTCCCATTGATACAATATTAGCTTATATATGGCTGGGATGCTCCTTCCACTAGGAATGATCATTTTTTATATAATTTATGGAGAAAATTGTAAATTTTGTTAACATGTGTTACGCTAACAGAAATCATTAAATAAATGTGAATTTGGTTCTGATTTTCCTTTTATTTATGACATCTAATTGAATTTGAATATGGTCTGAAGTGCACATTCTTAAAGACATTTCTAAGACTACAAAAGCGATGGCGAGGTTCACAAGAGGCACTTAATCGTCTAGCTACACAATGGACTTCTATTGTTTTGACTTCAAACCTGTTCTTGATTGAGACCATTGAGCGTAGTCCTCTTTCACCAATCTTGTTTGGGCAACATATGAGACACTCGATTTTTTGTTGTATTTTGGCACAAAAACGAAAAGATGTGCTTTTATAGGAATGGCCAGACAGGGAAGCAACTCTTTGGAAAGAATTTTAGGAAAAGGCTACAGTAAAACCATTATAGGTTTCCCTAGTCATCAGATCAGGTTGCCGTTAATAGAAAGATACAATCTTTACTCATGCCACAGGAAAAATGTCTTGGAAACTAGAGTTTTGTTTGACTGAATTAGTTTTGGTTTCTTCTATTGCATTGTCTTACAAACCAATGATGATACAAATTGATTTATTGATGAAAAGGAGATTAAGGGTTCTGTATAGCCATATGATAGTTTGAATTGTAATTTTGAAGTTTGGACTGGAGCAAGTGATTTAGCAAGTCTTCTCATCCACATTAGTGTGTTCTTTATCTGGCTCTAGAAAAATTTACTTAACGAGAATCCAAAGCATATGCTACTTGCTATACACAAAGATTGTTTCTTGTTTCTAACCCACCACTTCCTTGCATGCATTATGGGCGAAGAGGTTCAAATATTCTTTGTGATCAAGAAGTATGCATTGTAGCTTTTGTTCAACAAATCATGAAATTGACTAGAACAAGAAAGCTTTTTCAGTAAAATTAATCTGGTAAAATTGAGAGAGAACATGAATAAGAACAAGAATTCTAAGTCAGTGGCACATTGCTTATATCATTGTGCGTTCTTTATCTGGCTCTAGAAAAATAAACTTGACGGGAATCCAAAGCATATGCTACTTGCTATACACAAAGATTGTTGCTTGTCTCTAACCCACCACTTCCTTGCATGCATTATGGGCAAAGAGGTTCAAATATGCTTTGTGATCAAGGAAGTATGCATTGTAGCTTTTGTTTAACAAATCATGAATTGACTAGAACAAGAAAGCTTTTTTAGTAAAATGAATCTGGTAAAATTGAGAAAGAACATGAATAAGAACAAGAATTCTAAGTCAGTGGCACATTGCTTATATCATTGTGTGCCAACGTAGTTCATAATTTGGCATTTATAAGAGTTATCCTAACATAGAACAGTTACCCTGCACCCACATGAATCTCTACTTTATCAATCAAAGAATTGGTCTATTTAAGAATTATCATATTAATTTAGATTATTTTTTGAAAACAGAGCCAAGGATAGTAAAGATCAGCAAAAAAGAATTAAAATATGAAAAGCAATAATGTAGTATAAAGTGGATTGTTAGAAAGGCCACATAACTTCTTCCTTTATTCTTCTTTTCTTCACTAAAATTTTCGAGTTCCTTCTATTTCTCTCCCTCCTCTTCATCTCCTTTTATCTATCTCAATATGCATACTCATCTGGAAAAAAACTACTGTGGAAAGAAACTCATCTGGAAAAAACTACCAGGGAAAGAAATGAATATAAGGGACTGATTAAATTCTCTCTTTTCTTGGGACAGATAATAATTTGATTCCATTTATTTGAACTTTCTTTTTCCATTTCTTATAAGATTTAAATATTCACTTTCTTTTGATACTTTATGTTACTTGTTATTGTTCTTGATATACTGTCAGTATGCTTTTGTTATACTTAGTGTGATGTGTCAGTCTAACATGTTCCCATACATTTCTGGTCATTGTGGTTATTTTATTTAGAGATCAATGACAACTCTATGCAATGGTAGCCTGTGTCCTTTTTGTCTTGGGACTTCAAGTTTCTTCTTTATGCAATGACATTGTTCATATTTGATTATAGTGAGTGGCATAAGTATCAATTTAACAATGTGGTGTAATTTGCAGTTCTGATGGGACCACTTGTTAATGCGAAAGAACAAATTGTTAAACAAATAGAAGGTAAAAGTGATACTGCTGCTGCTGTTTTCTGCAATCTCTCCAAGGCTATTCAAAGTTGTGAACCTCAGAAACACTTTATGGAAGATGTTGTTGGCCTTGTTTCCCTTCTTGGAACTGTTGGCCATAGTCAACTCAGTAGGTAAGCTCTGTCTGCTGTTGTAACAAAACCTTAAAATTTTCTTTCATAATATTATGCATACTTCTTCTTCTTACATACGATACTCACATTTTCCTTTTTGTTCTTTTTTTTTTAATGTTTTCAGGTTACTTGCTGAATATTTGGGTGAGAATTACATGCTTGCAATTGTCTGCAAGTCTTATGAAGCTGCAACTGCGTTGGAGAAGTATGGAAAGGATGGAAAAATTGATCGATATTGTGCTCTCCATGAAGCTGCAGCTACCCTTGGAATCACTATACATAGTCGATTTCCTGTGATATGCCTTGAGGAGATAATGTATAGGGTCTTTGACTTCTTCATGATATGACATTTTTTTATGTAGTCCACAATTATGTCAATATGAAAACATTCACCTACATTAGGAATTTCTAAGGCGAGTTACATATCATTATTAGGGCTGAATATCCTGAACCGATGAGATATATCTGTCTTAAGTTGCATGCCATTGAACAGAGAATCTACTTAAATTAATTTTATTCTAGATCTGGAAGTCATAAATTTAATTGCTGTATCTAAATTAAATTTTATTTGACAACTAAAAACATTTTTTGAAGTTATCATATCTACCTAATATTGGCATAATAGTGTTTGCTATTTAGAAGTTCAATATCTTGCAATTGTTGGAGTTACTAACTCTATGATGGCAGGCCATACAAAGGTGCGATCATAAAGAATGATCCTCAAAGGTGGCTGTCATTGCCTAGTCCACTTTTACAATCGGAGGAGACTCCAGCTGGATTTGTAGGATATGCAGTCAATATGATCAACCTTGACATCCATCACCTGAATACAAGAACAGCTGCAGGGTATGGTCTTCGGGAGACATTATTTTATCGGCTATTTGGGAAACTTCAGGTGTATCAAACCAGGGAACATATGAGATTGGCCAAAAACTGCATAGAGCATGGTGCAATTTCTCTAGATGGTGGGATTATGAGAGAGAATGGAATTATATTGCTTGGAGAGTGGTAAGCATAATAATTTTAATATTGAGGCAGTATATTTATTTTGTTGTTGCTCCATTTCATTCATGTTACTTGGCAATTTTAGTCTTCTTTGGCTAATTCATTCAAGAACTCCCCATATTCATGAAAGTATGCCTGATAAGGCTTTTAATGGTCACAAATTTTTGAATAGTCTGGATCATGTCTCCTAAGCACATCAAATCATGAATGTTAGATTGTGTGCAGTAGGGTAGACAGAATGATAAAAATGATGGTTATGTTATTCTGTATTGGACAATATTCACTGCATAATATTATGCTTTTATAAGGGTACACATTTATCATAATATGGTTCTGTCTGCTTGTTTAATCTTGTAGTATGTTGATTGATTGCCTTAATGACAATAGAAAAATATATCAGTTTGTGCTTGTGACTGCCTGCCTTTTTCTATTGAAACTTTTACAAAATGAAACTATTTGATTCTTTTATGTTGCTTGTTAGCTTCCAATGCATAAATATTCACATGCATACGTACACAAATACATACAGAATGCGTATTCCATTAGGATTTAAGTCCCCTTCCCATTTAATGTTAAATGCTTGCAAGTAATATAAATGGGGAGTGCAACTGGTTATGACTCACAGCATATAAAATGCCTAAGAATGAAAATTAACTGTTCAATAAGCTTATTTTGCACCAACTTGTCAATGACTGCAAGAATAAGTCTCAAATATTATTTAGCTTGATATATAAAAACTAATATACCAATTAGTCATAAATTAACTCAGGACATCATATCTTACCACTTAAAACATGATCATTGTATGATAGTTTCAAGCATAGTTGAGAAGGATCCAAACCATTGAGTTTTTTTTTTAGGCACTCTAATGTTGTGAGAGGTCAATGAAGGATGTGGATGTATAATGTTGCAAAATATTCTAATGTTGCATGCCTTGGCTATTCTTGCTCAATAATGATTGCCTCAGTGCTTTTAGAGCATAACTAGCATAATTTTGCTATCCATAACAAATGGTAGATGAGCTAAGTTGGAATCTTCAGCTTATTTGCCCCTTCTAGGTGTAACCACTTCAAAAATCATTGAAGTCTTGCCTACTGTTAAAGTCCACAAAATTGGTACTTAGAACTGGACCAGCACGTTGCTGGATCAGTATGTTACAATCGGTACTAGATGATACACTTTATATTGAGACAGGATGTTAGTATGGTTTCGAACTCTCAGCGATGGTACTACTTGATATTAGGTATAGTACAAGCTGATATTGGACATTATGGGTCAGTACAGAATCGTTTTGCTTGGTTTGGACACAAGTCCATTTCATACCAGACTGAACTTTGATATCATACTAGTACCTTAATTGATACCAGATGGTATGGTCGATATAGGTTTGTACGATAGTCCTTACCGAAACCACTATAGAAATACTTGCTTTGTCAAGAGCTTTACCTTCCCACTCCAACAACAAAATCTGGCACTCAAGGCATAGGTGGACTTGAATTATGTGGCTTGGATAATTTCCATCTAAGTCCAGTATGAGTTGAGTCAAAATTTTCTGGTCTAAGACTTAGCACCAAGCAAAAAAAAAAAAAAGGGTTATCTAACTCCACATTTCAGAAACATTGGCCCAAGCCTTAACAAGCTGAGGTTGATGGGACAATGAATTGGTACTTGGTTCATTCTCTGAGAGCATACAGTTGTACTGAAGCAATGAATCAATGTCTCAGCAGTTGATGCCTTGTGGGTTAATAGCCACTGGTATTGTCTATCTCAACAACATAACAGCGTTCCTTTTATAAACTTAAGGCTAGTTACATCCATTAAAGGCAAACCAATGAAAACTATTCCAAGAAAAGGGCAGTCTTCCAAGGTTAGATGATTGAGATAAGAAAAAATCCAAATGGTATAGGCTATGTCAAAAAATCCAAATGGTATAGGCTATGTCTAGCGTTCATGTAGGCACACAGCGGGTGTCTGTGGCTGTTCGTAAGGCAGGTAGTAGAAACCAATGAACATAGATGTGGAGGTATGCTTATGTTGCCAGAGAGAGAGAGAGAGAGAGAGAGAGAGAGAGAGAGAAAATTGATTGGGCCAAAGGGTTACGAAGATGCTAATGCATTGATCCACTGAGAACGTGCTTTAGATTAACTTGAAATTTTAAAAAGTAAAATGGCATTTTTATGAACAAAGCAGACAATATTCTTTTTTTGTTTGTTGAAAGATTTCTATTATGTAATTCTAACGAAGGTAATAAGCACACAACCCAACAATGAACAATCAATTACTTCAGTAGTTGCTGAAGTCAGGCATTATAGTTCCATGGAGAAAGATTGAGGGGCAAGGGAAGGATTAGGGTTATAAAACCTTCATGCTTGTTAACTTGACACTTAAAACTGCCAGATATCTAAAAAAAAAAAAAAGACAGTGCATTGTACGCTTGTGCTATTGTGAGGTATGGGAAGGGTCAGATTTATGTAGCCTTAGGTGTGTGGTGGATGCTTCCATGATTTGATTCAAACTCATGACTTCTAGCTCACAATGAAGCAAACCTTAATATTACATCGAGACTCACCCTCAAACTGTTTGGCATCCAACTGAGCTCAGATTATTCTCCAAAAGAGTGTTGTTATTACAACAAGCAATCTCTGACTCCAAAAGTTGTTGAAGATGGCTCTGAAACCATGCTAAAATGAGATCAAGAGTTTGTGGCCTAAAAATATGCCAATCACCTAATGAGGGAACTACCTATATTAAGATGTGGACCAAGGTTTGAAGTTTGGGCCAAAAAATACGATCTGATTTGAATGAAACTTACCCTAAACTAGTTTCACGGTTGGCTAGTATCGGTTAGATTCTATCTGGTTGACAATAATTGAGACCTCTTTTGTATGCTTTATCTCATTTACAATATCAATATTTAGTGTCATTTTTGGGCCATATTGCCATTTCTTTAAACAAGTTCAACTGAAGCGGGATCTTTTTGGTCATGTTTTCTTTCTTTCATTCAATTAAAAGAAGAGTATGTTGTTAATGATTTGGATGTAAATGATTGAGAAAAAGTGGCTTTTCCTTTATAATAGCAACATGATTGGGTCAATTAGAGAGATTTATGAAATCTAAGCTTGGATTTGCTAGATCTTAGCGTAAATATTTAAGGAATTTGGCTGAATTATGTATATTTATAGCCTTTTTCATATTTAGTAGGCTATAAGTTATATGTTTATACTTTGGTGTTTGATATGATGGGTAAATATTTATATCAAGCTTAATATTCATATGTGATTCTGTGGTGCTAAGGTTTTACTTCAGCAAATCTATATGCTGTTAAGTTTTTTAAAATAAAATTGTTGTCAAGCAGTTGAATCTGACATGACATTTTAACAATTTCATTGGCATTCAACAATTTAATGGTTTTTCATAACAATTCAATGGGTTTTCATACTTCAGCCCAGAAAGATGAAAAAAAAAAATTCAAAGATCGTGAATAATACAATATGTTTCAACAAGTATGCTATATGTTTCCTTGCCAGGTTTTTTTACCTATTCTTTCTTTCTTTTTCACAATTTTTATATTTTATAATTTTTTTTTCCTTTTTGTTTTTGATTGATATTCTCTCCCCCCCCCCCCCCCCCCCCCCCCCCAAAAAAAAAAAAAAAAAAAAAAACCCAAAACTCTTAACATCAAGATGAAACTACCTGAACTGCTGATATTGAAACTCAACAAACCAAATTGGAGCCCAAGGTTTTGAACCTTTGGCACATCTGTGGTGGTGGGTCCGTCCGATGATTAATATGACAACAAAAGATGGTAAGGGAATAATTTTGATATTTTTAAAAAATACTAATAAGATGTATAATAACTCATGCATAGATTTAGCATCTACCATCTGTATTTATTTGTCTGATGTTTTTACTTAACATTAGCACCATTTGTATTTATTTGTCTGATGTTTTTACTTTACATTAGCACATAAGGAATCAGGTGAAGTTCAGTATATTAAAGTTGTGACCAGTTTCTTTACCCATCTCTTTGTCATTATAATGGGCAATTAAACAACTTAGGAGACACTCTGATTCTGTAACTTCTAAGCCTACATGCTAGTTCAATTAACTCTGTTAGCCGGACTAAAACTACATGGCCCAAAAACTTGAGTCGAAGTTAACGGGAAGTAAGTGGACTTGAGTTATAAGCACAAAACACTTTTTTTTCTCATCCTATATGGGACTATTTTTGGGGTGTTACAGTTCTCTCTTTTATAAGACTAAAAGAAGGAAGACTAAGTTTTAAAGTTAGAAGTAACTTTGAAAGTGACCACATGGTGTCCTAGACTTATAATTCTAAATATGTTTGCTGATATTATTAGATGGGAACCTGTGTATGCACTTTGGCAGCGCCTTGTGTAGTGTCGCAACTTCGAAGCAAGATGTATGAGTTACATTGTTGGTAAGCTTTCGTACAAGATTCATATCAGGCAATCTTCACTGCTTGTTGCACTTTATCAAATGCCGTTAAGATTTTATGCCAATTAAGTCTGGTTGTCCGCTATTAGATGCCTGATAGTGTTTTTGTAAAGCTGCATCAGATCTTTGCTAAAACATTTTATGAACTATATGAATTGTAATGTAATTTGGATTGGTTAAACTAACGTTTTTTTTCTTTTTACATTTAAAGATTGTGGCAATAGAGATATTAGTGGTTTTATTATTAATATTTCTTGCTTTCTTTAGTGAACCAGAGGTAGTGTTTCCTGTCATTACTTTCGAAGATCAAATGGGAGTCTCGAGAAACATGACTAGCATTCTCAAGCAGATGGAGGAAAAAATGAGCCTTTTAAAAGCAATTGACGAAGACATAACGAAGGAAGCTGAGGCCCATCTTACAGACCTTGCTGAATTCAGAGAGAGAAGCGAACGTCTACGTGATGTTTTGGCAAGGAAAAACTCATTGGATAATCTTTTGGAGTACAGTCCCCACCAGCGTACAAAATAAGCTTCGCTGCTGTTTTGAAGAATTTTGTGTACAGATCCTCTTTCTTTTTCTGCCAAAAATGTGGTGGTTCTTTGCTGCGTTTTGAAGAATTTTGTGTACAGATCCTTTCTTTTTCTGCCAAAAATGTGGTGGTTCTTTTTGGGTATATATATGTGGTTTTCATTACATAGCATGTTATGACCCGTCTTCTGTGGGAGAGATGAGCCTCTAACCGTTTTATGCTTTAGAGGGAAAATAGTGCAGAGCTGTTGAAGAACTAAAATAGCTTGTAAATAATTTATCTGATGTTGGTTTGTTTGTACACCGATCGCCTGGGCCATCCAGCTTATTGTTATACTGACTAATGAGAATGTCATGTTTTCATGTCTCATACTTCCTCCTTTGATGCCTCTTGGTGAGACTATGTTCTTGAATCCAGGCTACTCTTGCTCAGTGCTTTTACCAAACTATAGAATGGTTAATGTTCTTTGTTCCTACTTATCATTTGTCAACCACTCAGCCATATTTGCTTTTCTTGCTGTCTCATACTTCCTTCTCTGATGCCTCTGCTGGTGAGACTTGTATTGCTTTTCAATCCCTGCTTCTTTCTCTTGATCAATGTTCTTATCGAAGCTGCAGAATATGGTGAAAGGCATGCTGACAGGTTGAATTGCTCGTCTGCTACCAGCTACTGTCCAGTTCTCGCTGAGCGATCGTCGCATTTCTTGATGCGTTGCGAGAATCTGAGGTCCCAAAAAATAAAATAAAATAAAAAATGGGAGACCGATTGATTGCACTTTTGCCATGTTAGAAATAATATGTTGTCATGTTAGCAGATCATCAAACGTTATGTAGGTCAAAGGAGCCTCCCAGCAAAAGAATTCTTCTGGCAGGTGCCAAACTTAAGTAGGGCTCTTTAGAGCGATCTAATTGCGGTTCATCATCTTCTCGGTTCATTATTGGCTACACGGATGTTGGAAGGGAACTTTAAGCTTATTTCTGCTACTGTATTTGGTCCCTTATTCCATAAATAAATCACTTGAGCCATGTCATTTTCTTCCAAGAAAATTCGTCATTATCTTAAGTTGATTTAGTCATCCACTCCAACATTCCACAAATAAATAGTTTGAGCCATGTCATTTTCTTCTAAGAAAATTTGTCATGTGGGCTGAGAGTCGTGCTTCTCTCTCGATCGCGAGACGGGCGCACGCCTGCCATCCATACTTCTTCTAAGCGTGGACTTCCAGCATGGAATTAAAAACTTATTTGTACCCAGCTTACGTATGAATCACCATGTCAGATACTCAAAGAGTCAATATGACTGTTCTAACGTTTTCATTTTCCAACTCAGGGACATTAATGATGACCGTCAAGAGTCCATTCGGAAATAAACATAGAGGCCAGCCAGTATGGAAATAAAAAAAAGGAGGAGAATTGTGGTATGATGACAGTCAACATAAAACTATTGTTACGCTTTCAGAATATGAAGACAAGTCTCGGCTTCTGAAAAAAAGACATATTTATTAGGACAGTTCAGAATGAGTGCTCAAAATAGGCCATTGATCGATCTAATGGGCGTTCCATGAATTTTGCTACTTGGAGGACACCAGCAGAGTTGGAAAATAAGATGGTATTGATCGAGCAACTTTTTATAGACAATTCTCAGCAATTTTATTGGCTTGTTTTTCTTTTTAATATCAGGTTTTGAATTTTTTAAGCAAAATTAGTGCTGTGCACCGATGATTCTGGCATCTGTATTGCATCCAATCGTTTTCAATAAAGAACCATTGGACTGAGGTACGATGCATGCGATGGAAAGGTGGTCAGATATCATATATAAGATACGCGCCTTGAGAAATATAAGATGGTTGTGCAAGTGGCATCACATGGACTACCTAATCAACATGATCCATAATTAAATGGGCATTTTTCCTCTAACTTTGTCCATAATAGAAAATATCATGAAGGGCTTCATTTTTATATGGCATATCCTGTACAAATATGTTCTACGAATCATCAGTTTCAATCAAGTAATCTATATTTTTCAGAGTTGTATGTTATCAAATGAAACTTTGAGAATAGTATGATAAAGAAAATGCCCCTTCAATAGGTACATATGGAGGAGAGATGATAGATGTATACAAGAGTATGACTTGTGTAGGCAAGTAATAATTCATGGTCTCATAATGCCTCATATATCTCGGTTTTTAAAAGCCAAATAATTTGATGAAAAAACCAAAAGGTAATATGAAATAAATTACTTTGCATTAATTATGAGAAATAGATTAAGATATTTTACTTTTTGCTTTTTGAAGCACATCAATAAGAGTCGAAGGTTGATCATGGTATTGCTCTCCATCTTTTATACTACTTCGAAACGAAGTAGCCTTAACCAATGGCATCTCTCCTATATTAAAGGATATCAACTACTAATTAAAATTTTATATTTTAGCATACATATCAATAAACTTAGACAATTTATCATCAAGTTGCAAAGTTTATCAAAGGATAGTAATACCTAGTTATGTAATATTTGTCATATATAATTCATTATAAGTGCTGAAACCTATTGGTAATGCTTGCATCAATGAGAAAGAGGCCTACCACATTGAATCTTGCTATCTTAATAAGGATCATGGCATTATCTATTTTCTTATTTATGAACTAGCCTTCTTCTTTCCAAATTATATTATTTTAGTTATTTGTGAAGCCTTGCTTGTATTTACTATAGTAAAAACTTGGCAAGACTTAGTGCAAATATAAAAAGTATTATCTAATCTTGCTATCTTTTTTATTTATAATCTGATTATAGAATCAAACTTCTTAATTCATGCATTAAGGAGAGCCATACCAACCGAAAAAACCTTGACTTGTCGGTTAGGGCATAATGCTACTTATCTTTTTATTAATAATCCATTCTTTCTTTGCCTCAACCATACCTTTTTTTTTTAAAGTCATTTATAAAGCACAACACGCATGCAGGTGTCATAGGATACATTTTAATACAAGGTCATAAGCACCAAAATCCATAAATAATTTTAAAAATATACAACATTTTTTAATAAAATATAAAAATAATATATTTATTTTTATCAATGCTAAACTCCTTTCTTTCTTATGAAACTGGCTTTCAATAAATTATAAATCTATCAGTATGTAACCTTTGCAATATGATTAACTTTATCAATATGCAATTATCTATTAATAAAAGTTAGAATATAGATCATTGTAAACCTAATGATGATATATATTGTTGCCAACATGTGATTATTCGAATAATATTATAATTTTTTTTAAAAAAATTTGCAATCATCCATTTTCATTATTTTTATGAATTTTGAAAAGATGAAAATAATTCAAACTACATCTATCGATGGAAGTCAGGGTGCAGATCGCGGTAAATTTAGGATCATCCAAATGATTCAAATCTCACGCCTCCGATTTGTGGCGCCGCTACAATCTTCGTCCCGGATTCTACTAACCGCGTTCGTCGCGTGGAGCGCTCGGTGCCCGCTTTCGTTCGGATCCTCTCGCGAGTCCCCACTTGGCCTGCGGGGAATTTGCAGTCGGGGATAGAGAGAGCGAGCGCCCCAAGGTCGGGGGCGAATAAACCCTCCTCCCGAGGCTTGCTCGAGCCCTTTTCGGGACGTCGTACGGCTGCGACGCTTACGCCGAAGACTCCTCGGATTAGGTTCGTTTCCGACTCATCATACTCTTGGTCCCCATCTACCCCAAATTTTTTTCTTTCTCTCTCTCTCTTAAAAAAATTTATAAGAGTCATGATATCGTTGTTCTAGAATTCAAGATTGCAATGTCATAATCGTACTCTCTTTTTCAAAATCGTGTTTTGGAGTCGGTTTTTTTTTCCCTTTCTTTTTTTAATGTCGTTGATCGGGAAAATGGAGGTAGAATTTGTAGACCTTTCTATCCACCACGGAGTCGAACGATCATTCTCGACACCACAAATCCAAATGCAGTATGTTAGATTTTTGGGCTTCGGTAGCGGTTGGCTTGGTGATGCGATGAGAATTAACCTACGTCTGATCGAGGTAAGATGGAATTGTGGAAGAGAATGGATGTTGGCATCACTCGGCAAAGCTGACAGGCTTACCCTGGATCACAGGAGGAGCCATGATATCTGGAAATGCTGGTCATGTAGCTCGGAATTTTCTTCTCTCACTTGTAGCCCAGAATTTGGGCTTGTTTTCGCCGTTTAAAATGATCGAATCCTTTATCACATTGAGCTGGCCCCTCAATCCTAATGGCTTGCCCTTCCAGGGATCCAGGGTTCAAATTGTGGGTATTGCTTTGAAAAAATAATAAAATAAAGAATACTGAGACTGCAAGCTGTTTCGAACTATAACAATCTATGATCAAGTTTATCAATTAATTTTCATTTTATGGTCTTCCTCAAAGATTTTTTTCTTTTTAAAAAAATTTTGTTAAAAAAGAAATCCACTAAACCTTGAAAAATTTTACATTTTTCTTGAGTTTTTTTTTGCAATTAAACAGCCAAATGCTTCCAAGTTCCTTTAATTTGTAACAATCAAACTTAATATTAATGAATTTGTTGAAGTGTAAATAAGCTGTAAATAAAATTAGTTAAATATCTCTATAGATTAGGAGAATCTGTTTGAATTTAAATTTCCTAAAATTAAGAGATTTGATTAGATAGATTTTAGATTTAGAATGATTAAGTTTCCTATTCTTATCTTGTAATCTCCTATATTTTCTAGGATTGTACACTGAAGAGGAATGAATAAAAAATTTCAGCCTTCTACATGGTATCAAAGCTCTAGGGTTTTTCGTATTCATCCCTTTGCATGCAGCCTTCATTACTGCGGCTCCCTTGAACCTATTTTTCTACCTATCCCAGCAGCCTTCATTGCTGCAAAATTTCTTCCATCGACCATATCAATCTCTGAAACCTCTAGCATCCGTAACTCATCTGAAGAATCCAATTTTGTTCAAAAAATTGGATATTTACAGAATATTCAGGCATCCTATAGGCTCAGTGGGAAGAATTATCTCAAGTGGTCTCAATTTGTCCGAACATACTCAAAGGCAAGGGGAGGCTCAGCCATCTTCTCGAAAATGGGCCAATAAAGGATGATCCGAAGTTTAAAACCTGGGATGAGGAGGACTCCATGATAATGTCGTGGCTATGAGATTCCATGGATTCCATGATTAGCGACACATGCATGTTTTTGACAACTGCAAAGGAGATTTGGGACTTTATTCATCGCACATATTCAAAGGACCACGATGATGCACAAGTTTATAAGATCAAGGTCAAAACTGCAGCCACTAAGCAAAGAGACAAATCAGTCACAGAATATGCTATTCTGCTACAAAACCTGTGATAAGAACTCGATCATTATCGAGTTTTTGAGATGAAGTGTTATGAGGATGCTGCCATTCTGAAGAATTTTATTGAAAAAGATCGTATTTATGATTTCTTAGCTGGATTAAATCCTGAATTTGATCAGATTAGGATTCAAATCCTTGGCAAGAAAGACACACCATCTTTAGAAGAGATAATTTCACTGATTCGAGCAGAAGAAAGTCGAAGAAGTGTCATGCTTGAATCACAAACCATGGATGGTTCAACCCTCGTAGTAAAAGAAAAGAATGGTCTGCATAAACTATTGAGTAGAGAAAACCAGTAGAAAGAGAACAAAGATACTCTATGGTGCACCTATTGTGAAAAACCAAGACATACCAAAGAGAGGTGTTGGAAATTGCATGGTAAGCCACCAAGCCAAGACTGGAGCAACCGTGAGAGACAGCAGAGACCTCAAGCACTCATGGTAGAACAACCCAAAGCAGAGGAAAACCCAGCAATAGAAGGGTTCAATAATGAAGAAATTGGAAAGCTAAGGAGTTTGTTAGGATCTCTTGAGAAGCCTTATGGAGCTTGCTCTTTGACTCTTTCAGGTAAACCTTCTTTTTCTTTTTGTATGAATGCCCAAGTAATAGAAACCGAAAACACCTATACAAACTCTTGGATAATAGACTCTGGTGCCACAGACCATATGACCTCTACACCTCAGCATTTCCATACCTATATCCCATGCCCAGGTAACAGGAAAATTGTAGTGGCTAATGGCTCTTTAACCACTGTTGCAGGGTTCGAGATATATATATCATACCTACCCTTATTCTTAAAAATGTCCTCCATGTACTAAAACTATCAGCCAGCCTCATCTCCATTTATAAGATCGCCTATGACCTTAAATGTTATGCTATTTTTTTCTCTTCTTATTGCGTTTTTCAGGATCAGGGATCGGGGAAGAGGATTGGACTTGCTAAGGAAAGCAACGGCCTTTATCTCCTTGAATCATCTCAAACTATTAAGAATGATTTGTCATTGTTCTTTCTCAGTTCTTCCAATAAAGATGTCATTTGGCTGTATCATTTACGCCTAGGTCATCCATCTTTTAGGGTTTTACAAGTTATGTTTCCTCAACTATTCCAAGGATTAGATATTTCTGAGTTTCATTGTGATATTTGTGAGTTATCAAAACATACTCGTGTATCTTTTCCTATTAGCAATAAACACAGTTCTTATCCTTTTCATTTGATCCATAGTGACATATGAGGCCCTTCCAGCATACCTAATATTTCTGGGGCTCGGTGGTTTGTATCCTTCATTGATGACTGCACTCGAGTTACATGGCTATTCCTCCTCAAACACAAATCTAATGTTAGCTTTGTTATTCCAATGTTCCATTCAATGGTTCAAAACCAATTTGGAGTTACCATAAAAAGCTTTAGGATAGATAATGCTAGAGATTACTTTAATCAAGTTCTATCACCTTATTTCCAATCCCAAGGTATTATCCATGAATCATCATATGTCAACACGCCCCAACAAAATGGGGTAGCTGAAAGGAAAAATGGACATTTGCTCAACACCATTCGAGCCTTACTCTTTCAAGAGAATGTACCCAAGTCTTATTGGGGTGAGACTGCTCTCACTGCCACATACATGATAAACAGACTTCCCTCCCATGTGCTAAATAATAAGAGTCCTATAGAGACCCTCAATAGCTTTTACCCTCATTTCCGAACCTCAAATGGCCTTATACCTAGGGTATTTGGCAGCACTGCCTTTGTTCATGTTCACAGCCAGCATAGAAACAAACTAGATCCCCGTGCCATCAAATGTGTCTTTCTTGGTTACTCATCCACTCAAAAAGGATACAAGTGTTATAACCCTTCATCCAAAAAAACCTACATTTCTATTGATGTCACATTTGTGGAAAATACACCTTTTTTCTCCAAGTCCTCTCTTCAGGGGAAGATTTCCATGTTAGATATAGGACTTCTGAGATTTCTGAACCACTTTAAACCCTTGACCTTCCAACCAGCATAATTGGAAACAAGTCTACTGAATCTGTGTCATCTCCTATCTCTCCTGACCTAATCAATGCCAGTCACAACCCTACAAGATTCTCTCAGGTGTATTCAAGGAGAAAGGCTGTTCCTGAATTGACACAAGTCCAAGAATCTGATCCAAACTCTGAAAATGAAATCAAGGTAAGATCTGACATGTCTTTACAGCCTATTGAGACATCTACTGACTCCATTGAAGACTTAGACATACCCGTAAGATCTGACATGTCTTTACAGCCTATTGAGACACCTACTGACCCCATTGAAGACTTAGACATACCCATTGCCGTTAGAAAAGGCACAAGAGAATGCACCAAACGACCACTCTATCATTATCTTACTATGTCTCCCTTAAACGTCTGTCTCCAACTCACCGAAAATTCATTATGAGCCTAAACACCATTGCTATTCCTAACACTGTTACTGAGGCATTGACAAAAAGGGAATGGAGGACTGCCATGAGAGAGGAGATGAGTGCATTAGAAAAGAATAGAATATGTGAGATCGTTGACAAACCAGAAGGAAAAAATATTGTTGGCTGTAAGTGGATTTTCACATTGAAATACAGAGCTGATGGATCTCTTAAGAGATATAAAGCAAGATTGGTAGCTAAAGGGTACACTCAAATCTACGGTGTAGATTATTAGGAGACTTTTGCTCTAGTCGCAAAAATGAATACTATGAGAATCCTATTATCTTTGGCTGCACATTTCAATTGGCAACTGCTGCAATATGATGCTAAGAATGCATTTCTCCATGGTGACCTAGATGAAGAAATCTACATGAACATCTCACCAGGATTTGAAGGGAACTTAGGTAGCAAGATGTGCAGGTTGAGAAAAACACTTTATGGATTAAAACAATCACCTAGAGCATGGTTTGGAAGATTTGCAAAAGTGATGAAGCGAATGTCAAGGAGACCATACACTCTTTATTAAGCAGTCAGTTACAGGGGGGTTACTGCTCTTCTAGTATATGTGGACGACATCATAGTAACTGGAAATGATGAGATGGAGAAGCAGGAATTAAAGCGGCAGCTGGTGAAGGAATTTGAGATAAAGGAACTAGGGAAACTGAAGTACTTCCTTGGTATTGAGGTGGCATATTCCACATAAGGTATCTTCATATCTCAGCAAAAGTATGTGACTGATTTGTTGGTAGAAACAAGGAAGATAGATTGTAAACCCGTCTCTACTCCAATGGATCCAAATCATAAGTTAGGTGAGGCTAAAGAAGAACCAGCTGTTGAGAAAGGAATGTACCAAAGATTGGTAGGTAGACTCATATATCTTACTCACACTCGACCAGACATAGCATACTCAGTGAGCATGATTAGTCAATTTATGCACGATCCAATGGAACCACATCTTCAAGCTGCTTACAAGGTACTACGTTACCTGAAAGGCAATCCAGGAAAAGGAATTTTGTTCAAAAGGAGCAATACTCTTACTTTAGAAGCTTATACCGATGCAGATTATGCAGGTTCCCTAATAGATAGAAGATCTACTATAGGATATTGTATCTTTCTTGGAGGAAACCTGATAACATGGAGAAGTAAGAAGCAGAATGTGGTAGCAAGATCATCTGCAGAAGCAGAATATAGGGCTATTGCGCAAGGCCTGTGTGAGCTGCTTTGGCTAAAGATTATTCTAGATGATTTGAAAGTCAAATGGGAAAGTCCTATGAGACTCTATTGTAACAACAAGTTAGCTATCAATATTGCTCATAATCCTATACAACATGATAGGACAAAACACATCGAAATTGATAGACATTTTATCAAAGAGAAATTGGAGGAAGGATTAGTGTGTATGTCTTATGTTCCATCGGGACAACAACTAGCGGATGTTCTAACAAAAGGGCTGAGTAGTTCCATTTTTCAGGGCCTTGTATCCAAGCTGGGAATGGAAGATATCTATTCCTTAGTTTGAGGGGGAGTGTTGAAGTGTAAATAAGCTGTAAATAAAATTAGTTAAATATCCCTATAGATTAGGAGAATCAGTTTGAATTTAAATTTCCTAAAATTAAGTGATTTGATTAGATAGATTTTAGATTTAGAATGATTAAGTTTCATATTCTTATCTTGTAATCTCTATATATTTCCTAGGATTGTACACTGAAGAGAAATGAATAAAAAATTTTAGCCTTCTACATAATTGCATCCTGGATTCTTTAAAAAATTTAGTTAAATAAGCTGTAAATAAAATTAGTTAAATATCCCTATAGATTAGGAGAATCAGTTTGAATTTAAATTTCCTAAAATTAAGGGATTTGATTAGATAGATTTTAGATTTAGAATGATTAAGTTTCATATTCTTATCTTGTAATCTCCTATATATTTCCTAGGATTGTACACTGAAGAGAAATGAATAAAAATTTTAGCCTTCTACATAATTGCATCCTGGATTCTTTAAAAAAAAAAGAATAAAGAAATGACCAAAAACTTTCTCAGTTTGCTTATTTATATGCTATACATGGACCCAATAAATTAGCTTCAACCAAAATTCTGAGACCTATCTTTTTCAAGTGCCTTCAATTCTGTAACCTTCCAACCTTGTCCCAGTTATTTGTGATCAATTTTATGGATCCTCGGTCACTAAGCACTGTTTAATTTGGGTCCATTTCATATTCTGATAAGCTTTTTTAATTGCCTGTCAATCTATTTTATCCCTCCACCTTCTTTATTGAGGCTTGGGACTGAGATTTTTTTTGATGGCAAAGGCTTGGGATCAACATTGTTAGTGTTTTTTTGAGTAAGTTCAATAAATCTTTAAGCTCCATAAGAGCTCTTTAGTTTTTCCTATACGATCAAGAGAAATGCCTACTGGTTGATGTGTTAGGCATTTACATGTTTTGGTGAGAACTGCATCATGTTCTTGTTGGTGGCATTAGTTTGTTTTAGAATCAATGTTTCGTTTATGCACCATCATTTGTAAGAATTATCAATTCACTTGTTGTTTTTATTTGAAGATGATCTTTTTTCACAGATACTCTTTGGCAAATGGTAAAGTACATACCTTCCATTCCACACATATTTTTTGAAGCACCCATGCAGCCCATTCTTTTGTAAATCAATTGTTCAAATCTTTTAACTTTAGCATGACCCTGATTGGGCATGCCACATCACCAGGTCCAGATGGTAGTAAGATTGTCTAATTCTTTTTGCATCACTGCATATCTACGGGTAAGGTAGAGCTCACTGTGCCCTCTTCCCATTAAGGAAAAAAAAACCAAGCCAATAAAATTGTATATATATGCACTATTGTATTCCCTTGTTTCTAAGTACATCTGTTTTCCGTTAGGGTTTTCTCCTGCATCCAAGTGTTTGGAAGAAAGAGTTTGTATAATTGAGCTTTCAAGGAAAGTAGAGTATGATGCGTTGTCAGTTACCAATTTAATTGCCAAAACCAATTCAGGGATATCTCTTCATGGTTTTTATAAACATTTTTAACTCATTGGCTGAAATCTTTGGCTAAAGCTAGTGCAGTTCCAAACAGCTGACATAACTTTGCTCTCCATTTTGTTTCAACTTGTCTTAGTGGCAGGTGCTCTGCCTTGCGAAGCCCATGTCTAGGCTTCAAGACTAATATCCCTTCTCCAGGCATCAAAACAAAGCCCACAATTATCTGCAAAACTTGCAGGAAAAAAAATGCAGTGTGTGTTCTATTTTTAATGAGGATCTTGTCATTCACATGATAACATGCTAAAATTTTCATGTATTTTCTTCTTTCTTGTTAATCAGTTTTCATGAAATCATATTCTTATGCGTAATCATTTTTTTGTAGAATTTTCTGCTTTAGAACCTGTGCACCTAATTGATCTCTATGCAATGATAGACGGTGAAATGCATGATGGAGAACACCATAGGGTGGAAATTATAAAGAAACATGCTCAGGTTTGTAAAATCATAGTTTCTAGAATCCCTTAGAAGATATGTTCTTGAAATGGAAATCATCATCTATTGCCTGCAATTTTGATAATCCATCACATAGATTATTTAATGTGTTCTGTTTTGACATTTCATTGCCAAATATTCCATCTCTTTAAACATGTGACATCAGTGCCAGTCTTCATTAAAGTTTTCCCATCCCTGGCTTGTTAATCTGACAGTTCTGCTTATTTTCATGCAGAAACTACAAGATGATTTAGAAAAGGTGGCATTGAAAGTCAAACATCATGAAGACAACATGAAATTTCTCAAAACTCAGATTGACAACATTGATGAATCAATTCTTGATATGCACGGTTAACCCAATTTTGTGTATCTAATATTTCTTCTTCATGTCAAATACAGTAAATCATTCATCTCGTATAGGACATTAGACATTGAAGTGGCATAAGTATCTGCTTCATCACAAGCTAAATGCAACAACCTGAATGATAAATGTGGAAAATTGGAGTTATAGCTCTTGTTTAGAAAAAAATACCTCATAATTTGAGCAATAACTTTGTCTTTTCTTTCCCTTTGTTTAATTCATTAGCAATTTTCTTTTGCATTTATATGAAACTCAACTCTTTGTTCTACTAACAAGAAGTTTTATCAGTTAATCTTGGAAAGTATCATTCATCAAGTCCAGCTTTGGAGCAAAACTATGATGCTTCTGCCATACAAAGTGAGCAGCAGACAGTGGGAAAGATTTTGCAACAGGTGAAAACAGCAGCTGGCATAATATGCCAGATGAAAGTTCGTCATGGGTTACAAGCATCAAAATTACATTTAACGAAGGATGTGCTGGGTATTGTAGCTATGCTTGGAAAAGTCAATGATGATAACCTTAGTAGGTTAGTTCGTTGTCAAGGTTCAATTTCTTCAGTTGATGGACTAATATATGAATGTATCATGCAAGTTTATTTCCCTACGGTTCAGTTCTACCATACGACTTAATTCTGATCTTGATCTTCAGGCTTCTTTCAGAGTACTTAGGATTAGAAACTATGCTGGCTATTGTTTGCAAGACATATGAAGGTGTTAAAGCCCTTGAAAAGTATGACAGAGAAGGCATGATTGACAAGAATGCTGGTCTCCATGGACTTGGGCCATCTATAGGAAGGCTACTGAATGGAAGATTTCTTGTCTTTTGCCTTGAAAACTTAAGGTACAAATCCAGAATTTTCTTTTTGCTGTTGTGGACTAATAGGTGCTAAGAATTCATACCAAGTCCTCCTCATACAGTTGTGGATAATATAAAGATTTTATGCATGATGCATCAGGATAGGTTCATTTCATTCATACTTTTCTCATGTCGAAAAAATTATACTAAGGCATTATAGTTTTTTTATCCTTATTGCAGACCATATGTTGGTGAATTTTTACCTGAAGATCCACAGAAGAAGCTTGCTCTATTGAAGCCAAGGCTCCCTAATGGGAACTCTCCACCTGGCTTTATAGGCTTTGCAGTAAACATGATCGAAGTGGATCATATGCACTTATCTTGCCTCACAGTCAATGGGCATGGCCTGAGGGAGACCCTATTTTATACCTTATTTTCCCGCTTGCAAGTATATAAAACAAGGACCGACATGCAGCATGCTCTACCTTGTATAAGTGATGGTGCCATCTCTCTAGATGGGGGGATGATCAAAAGCTGTGGTCTTTATAACCTTGGTGATAGGTGAACACGTTATGTTTCAAAGTTTGCCAATAAATTTGTTTTAATATTTTAAATTATTTATGTTTGTTTTCCAATTTCATACATCGAGAGTAAAATTTTTATTTACATGAAATATAATATTTTCAAGTTTTTCCCAAATATTTACTATGGATAACTGTCAACTCAATTTGATATTTTTGAGCTCATATTCTTGTTCATATCTTTTCAGTTTACACTTCATAACACATTCTTAGTCATACTTCCTAGTCCTCTTGTGTGACCATTCGTACTGTTGCCTAGTTAAGCAACCCAAGAGGAGGGGTGAATTGGGTTCTTTTCAAAAATTCAGCAAGCATGTGCAATTTTAAAAAATAAAGATCAGAAAATATTATGTGAAGTGAAGTGAAAAGCAATTAAGCACAAGAAGCAAATCACACACAAACACAAGAAATTTATAGTGGTTCGATGTCAACCTTGCACCTATATTCACTCCCCAAGGACCTCTTGGAAATTTACTTCACTAATCGTTTCCTCAACGATTACAATCCCTAGCTAACCCAGCTAGCTTCTCATTTATATGGCACGAGGATGCCAAACAAATCACCAATTTCGAGTTTGGTACACTCAAGACAACTTTCAACAAAGTTGAAACTCAAACAGCTAAGTAACAATAGAAGAATCAGAATATTAAAGCTCCTAAGTGAGCAAATGAAGCAATAATGACACTTTACAAATTTGTGGGAAGGACTCCTCTTAAATGAGCTTCTTCTTCTTGAATGATGTAGCTTGAGCACTTGAGGAAGCTTCTTGAGTTGTTTAGAAGAGCCTTGAATAAGCTTTTAATGACCTTGAATCCCTTGAAGCACAGCAGCTCTTGAAACAAAGAAAGATGAAATCGCTTTGGTTTTTCTTAAGTTTTTCCTTTATTTCCACACTTAAAACTTGTTAAAAGCTCTTATAAATCACTTATTTGAGCTTGTATTTATAGCCTTTTTTGACCATTAGGAGTGGTTGCATTGAAGATTGCGTAGGCTGGAACGTGTCATAACTAGTCGTTAGAAAGCCTATCATTAGGTTAGTCGGCTACCATGCCGGCTAACTTCACTGTGGTCATTCTAAGATGCCACAATAGTCAGCTACCATGCTGAATAATTGGTTCTTGGCTTCTGTAATTTGTCTGTGATCTAGATTTCACTCAGTAGCTGGCATGGGAGTCGGCTACTTTGTTCTGAGACGGATTCTTCTCATATTAGTTGGCTACCATGCCGACTAATTGAACCATGCTCTTTGTAACTTTAGTCTAGCACTTAAATTCACCTTAGTAGTTGGCATGGGAGTTGGCTACCTTGTTCTGGAACGAATTTTTCTCATGTTAGTCGGCTACCATGTCAATTAATTAAACCATGTTCTCTGTTACTTCAGTCTGACACTTAAATTCACCTCAGTAGCTGGCATGGGAGCTGGCTATTTAGTTCCAAATCACCAAACTTTATTCCAGGGATATGAAAATTTCTTGTTTTGATGAATCCAAGGGTGCTAGTTTTTGTATCTTGATTCTTTTTCATGGAATATCTTCCTCAATATCTGAATCTTAATCATTTAAAGCCTGAATCATCCTTCTTTAGTCTTGTTTTTCTTTAAAACTTCCTTTCTAGAGCTAAAAACATTGTTAAAAGCTTGAATTCTATATTTTTCTTCTTGATGACTAATGAATACTTGCATTTCACTGTAGCTCCATACCAAACTCATTAGCTACTTAATTATTTTATAATTATCAAAATCAATGTGGGGTCAACACCTACAATGATTCAACGAACATTAGAAAGCCGATCTTGTTCAGTTCACAATCTTAAATATTATGTAAATTTTTCATAGTTTGAGAAATTGTAGTAATTTAATGTTTTAATGTTCTAAATATAAGTTGATAATCTAGTCCTCCTTTTTTAGCCTATACATTTAATCCAATACATGCAAACACAAACATAAGATATGCATAAACTAACTTTAAGAGGTTCGTAGAGAATGTTGATTAAAGCTCTTTTCATGTGGTATATAGTAATGACATTGTGTATGATTTACTATTTATTAATATTATTCTATATTTTTTTAGATATTGCTAATAGATTCTTTACAATTCAGGAGAGATATTGAGGTTAAATTTCCAATAAGTCCCGGGTTCTCTAAACCTGCAAGTGTCATTGAAAATGAGGAGAAGCTTAAGCTTATGAACTGGCAAAAGGAAAGGCTTGCTGAAGATTTCCAAAGAGAAGAGGCATTACTAAACCATGCAAAAAAATTATTCAGCAATCAGAAGCAAGAGCTTGTGAAGTACCTTGGTGAGACCACATCTCATATCAAACAGGTACTACCCTAGACTGATATTCGCTTTCTTTACTTAGAAACCATATCAAATTTGAGAAGAGGAATGTGGACACTATAACAGACAATTTAACTACCATTGCTTTGTTTTTTTTTGGCATTCAGACTTTGGATGCAATGCTATTGCATGCCAACAAATCATAGTTATTATTTTATAAAATGGTGATTGCTTTTTAATTTTTGTCATCAATATGCTTTTGGATTTATTTTCAATGAAAATCACTTCTCATATCAATTTATGAAAGCAGAAGTTAAATCTTGTTGTTCACAAGATGCCAAAAGAAGGAAAAAAAAAAGTTCTTAGTGTTAGTTTTGGTTTTGCTGCATCTCACAGAAAGTTTCTTAGTGATGGTTTCTATCACCAAGGTTAGGTCATTTGGTTGTGATCATCGGTAATTTTTCTTTCTTTCCCTTCCTTTTTGATAGCATACTTAAAGGGATTAAGTGGTTAATAGAGTCAGACAATGAGGAACCACTGAAAATACTATAATGTATATCTTTCTTTTCCCCTTTTCCTATATGTGGTTGGGAGGGTTAGGTTTTGTGTGCATGGGGTGGGTGGGGGGGGGGGGGGGGAGTCTAGCTGGTTTAGGGTACGTGGGACTGAGGTGTTTATTTGAGAATGAGGATATGTAAATTCTTGAGGACTTCAGAAATGGAAATTGAGTCTTATGCTTGATGAAAACTATGGATGCCAATTATTTGCAGATTGAGCGTGCTGCTGAGGGTGAGTTGAGGTTGTGTTGAACAAAGATGCAAGTTCTGTGCAGTCAAGCATTGGACACATGATGGAGGTTGGTTTAGTTTGTTCAGATTCTAAGGGATGGGACCTTGGACCACCAAAGATTATCATATTGGAGAGAGCACGCTAGGTACTAGGTAGATTCTTTGTTTTCTTTTCTAGAATTTTTTGGACTGAAGCCTAAGAGAAGAGTATGAGAGTATTTCTATTGCCATGACAATTCGGTATCTAGGGAATTGTCGATTTCATTGCAAGGATAAATTGGGCCAGTTATTATGTGACTATTATGGATGCCTAGGCATTTGTTAATAAGATTATGCAACAACATACACTCCATGAACACATGCATTTTGTAACTATGTAAATGGCTAAATGCAGTTTGTGACTTTCATAATTATGTAATTTTTTGTATAATTTTTGCAATTGGTTTTTTTGAGATTTGGAAAAAAAGAAGTTCGAGGCAAATGGTTGAGCATTTTGTATCCAGTAACTCACAGTTGACTCTTCTGCCATTATCATCCTTCTTAAATTAATTTACAGATAGTCTCTTCAGGAGGTACCTGATAATTACATTAGGAACTCTCTCTTGAGGAATCAATCATGCGTTTTTTGACGAAGAGGCTCAAATTTTTCCTGGTATAACAAATACCACCAGAGGCCTATTCCTGTCTTCAGCAATAATCACCTCCTAGCAAAGCCTTGAATAATGCTGCCTAGGAGATAACCCACCTTTTAGGGGGCATGCCAGAACAGAAGGCACAATAAGAAGCCCTACCCTGTACTTTTTCTTGAGTCATGCAGCTTTTTGAAGGATATTCTTAGAAATAGTGATGTTATATTCAAAACTTTGTGATGCACGTGTGAAACTTTACTCAGACCTCATGCATTTGCATCTTGGTGAAAGGATATTGTTAGCATCTAGTCATTTCTCAAGAATAATAATTGGACATCAAATATGCATTTTTATGTTACCCTCCTGAAACGGCAGTTCTTTGATCTCATGAGGGTCATCAATCTAACTATTAGAGTAGCACACTTTAGTTCATTCCTGAGTATATTGGAATCCAATCATTTTGTTTCCTGAAAATGGGAATAAGTTAACCTAAAACTGGATTCTCCTAACATGTAACATCAACTTCCTACCTGAACATAGGCAGGAGCTAAGACGCGGGATATCATGTGTCTCCTAACTTTCTATTTTGGTCTGCTGTTGCGCATTATAGTGCCTTGTTTTTCTAACACAAATGGTAGAATGAAATCCAAGGCATAATAAGAATGAAATTCCACATAAAGCTCCATCCCTGATTTTTCAGAGTTCAGGATTTGAGAAATCACGGGAAAAAACCACCTCTAGCACACGCTGCAATTAAACTGCAGTAAAATAGATCCAATATAGTGTTTATAGATGCATATAACTGTAGTTGATTACGCTCGATCACCTCTCCTGGACGTCGGGAACGGAGGTGCTTCTCGAATCCTCGCTTCGCCGGGTTGCCTGCAAAGAAGCCCCGGGATCGGAGGGGGTCTCCGGCGGGACCCTCCGATGGCCAAGTTAGTGACTGAGGTCACAGCTGAAGAAGGGCTCGAGTGAGCCCTGTTTTGTGTGGAAAAAAAGGATCTCAGGGGGGAGGAATCCCTTTGAGAGTTGAGATGGTGATTTTGGGGATTATCGCGCATACCTGCTTACCGGATGGATTCACCTTTTTATAGGGTTTGACCCTGGCATGATTATGTGGGGTTGCGTGAGGAGGTGTCTGCGGAGTTCAGTTGCGTGAATTTGGTCTGGTTAGTGGGCCACGTCCCATCAGCTGACGGGGCTGTCAGGCGGTGCGCGTCTGGCGCTGTCGGGCGATGCGTGTCAGAGAGCGGTTTCTTGAACCGCTGGGGCTGATCTGGCGGGAACTGGAGACGCCGGGGCCGAGTCGGGCCGGCTTGGGATGGCCTTGGCCGACTCGGCGGGACAGGAGACGCCGGGGCCGAGTCGGGCCGGCCTAGGATGGCCTTGGCCGACTCGGCGGGACAGGAGACGCCGGGGCCGCCTGGGATGGAAGCGCCAGGGCCGACTTGGATCAGGCGGGGCCGGCTGGGAAGGAAGCGCCGGGGTTGGCGGAGAGGTGCCGGGGTCGACTGGGATGGAAGCGCCGGGGGCCGACTTGGATCAGGCGGGGCCGGCTAGGATCGGGGCCGACTTGTATCAGGCGGGGCCGGCTGGGATGGAAGTGTCGGGGCCGACTTGGATCAGGCGGGGCCGGCTAGGAAGATGCCGGGGCCATCTGGATTGTGCCGGGGCCGCCTAGCTTGGAGACGTAGGGGGTCGGCTAGGAAGCTACCGGGCCGCTTGGGAAGGTGCCGGGGCCGGCTGGGAAGTGCTGGGGCCGGCTGGGAACCGGGGCCGGCTGGGATGGAAGCGCCGGGGCCGGCTGAGAGGGGCCGGTGCCGGCTGAGATGAAAGCGCCGGAGGCCGACTTGGATCAGGCCGGACCGGCTGGGATGGAAGCGTCGGGGCCGACTTGGATAAGGCGGGGCCGGCTAGGAAAATGCCGGGGCCGCCTGGGTTGTGCCGGGGCCGCCTAGCTTGGAGACGCCGGTCTTGGAGGTGTCGGCCTTTGGGGCCGACTGTCTCGGAGCCGTCGGTCTTGGAGATGTCGGCCTTTGGGGTCGGGTGTCGGCCTTTGGGGCCGTCGGGTGTCGGTCTTCGAGGTGCCGGCCTTGGAGGTGCCGGTCTTAGAGGTGTCGCCTTTGGGGCCGACGGTCTTGGACGCCCTGGAGGTGTCGGCCTTTGGGGCCATCGGGCGTCGGGTGTCGGCCTTTGGGGCTGTCGGGTGTCGGGTGTCGGCCTTTGGGGCTGACGGTCTTTGAGGTGCCGGCCTTGGAGGTGCCGGTCTTGGAGGTGTCGGCCTTTGGGGCCGACGGTCTTGGACGCCTTGGAGGTGTCGGCCTTTGGGGCCGTCGGGCGTCGGATGTCGGCCTTTGGGGCTGACGGTCTTCGAGGTGCCGGCCTTGGAGGTGCCGGCCTTGGAGGTGTCGGCCTTTGGAGCCGACGGTCTTGGACGCCTTGGAGGTGTCGGCCTTTGGGGCCGTCGGGCGTCGGGTGTCGGCCTTTGGGGCTGACGGTCTTCGAGGTGCCGGCCTTGGAGGTGCCGGTCTTGGAGGTGTCGGCCTTTGGGGCCGACTGTCTTGGAGCCGTCGGCCTTGGAGATGTTGGCCTTTGGGGCCGTCGGGTGTCGACCTTTGGGGCCGTCGGTCTTTGGGGTGTCGGCCTTGGAGATGTCGGCCTTTGGGGCCGTCGGGTGTTGGCCTTTGGGACCGTCCAAATTTTTTTATTTTTCATGGGGTCAACTGGCCCCATCAAATGCCCCCTACACTCCTTGAGCTTGCGTGCTCTGCATCAGCTAAGCGAAAGGAGTGTAGAACTTTTACCTTGGCATCTTGCGCTGCCTTGGATGAACGTCTGCGTGCCTTTTTTGGCTAACTGGGGGCGGCTAGTAATCCTCTCCGACGCGGAGTCTGAAGTCTTTTGAACCCAGGAGGGTGACCTGAGAGCTGAGAGTCGTAGGTTCCTTTTGAACCGCCTTGGGGGTGTGGGAACCGCTGCGAGGGGCGACTCAGCAGGGTACGGGGCCTTTAGGGTCTTGACCGACTCGGGGGCACCGCCGTGCCGGGGCCGAGTGGTGTCCCGTGGGCCGCGATGCCAGTGAGCTCCTTTTGAATCAGCTTGGGGGTTTGTGTACTGCCCAAGTGGCGACTCAGCTGGGTACGGGGCCTTTAGGGACTTGACCGACTCGGGGGCACCGCCGTGCCGGGGCGAGTGGTGTCCCGTGGGCCGCGATGCCAGTGAGCTCCTTTTGAACCAGCTTGGGGGTTTGTGTTCCGCCCAAGTGGCGACTCAGCCGGGTACGGAGCCTTTAGGGACTTGACCGACTCGGGGGCACCGCCGTGCCGGGGCCGAGTGGTGTCCCGTGGGCTGCGATGCCAGTCAGCTCCTTTTGAACCAGCTTGGGGGTTTGTGTTCCACCCAAGTGGCGACTCAGCCGGGTACGGAGCCTTTAGGGACTTGACCGACTCGGGGGCACCGCCGTGCCGGGGCCGAGTGGTGTCCCGTGGGCTGCGATGCCAGTGAGCTCCTTTTGAACCAGCTTGGGGGTTTGTGTTCCACCCAAGTGGCGACTCAGCCGGGTACGGAGCCTTTAGGGACTTGACCGACTCGGGGGCACCGCCGTGCCGGGGCCGAGTGGTGTCCCGTGGGCCGCGATGCCAGTGAGCTCCTTTTTAATTAGCTTGGGGGTTTGTATGCCGCCCAAATGGCAACTCAGCCGGGTACGGAGCCTTTAGGGACTTGACCGACTCGGGGGCACCGCCGTGCCGGGTCCGAGTGGTGTCCCGTGGGCCGCGATGCCAGTGAGCTCCTTTTGAACCAACTTGGGGGTTTGTGTGCCGCCCAAGTGGCGACTCAGCCGGGTACGGAGCCTTTAGGGACTTGACCGACTCGGGGGTACCGCCATGCCGGGGCCGAGTGGTGTCCCATGGGCCGCGATGCCGGTGAGCTCCTTTTGAGAGACTTTGCGCAAGGGAGAACAAACTGTGGCGTCAAAAGGGGCTTTCTTTATTACTCATGCTTCTGGGAGTACATTGGTAATACTGGTGGGGTCGTCCGCATTCCAGGTACGTGGAACGGGCTTCCCGTCAAGCTCTTCTAGTTTGCATGCCCCCCGGTGAAGTGTTTCGGTGGTGCGGTAGGGACCTTCTCAGTTGGGGGATAGCTTGCCCCCCTTGGTAGGCTTGGATACCTCGGCCGTTTAGGTGCAGAAGCTGATCCCCAAGACACCATCCCGATCGTTCGCTCCGTGGGAGTGTTGTCGACGGTGGCTTGAGCTGGTGGAGGCCCCATGATGGTCGACAACGACTATTGCGTCTTCTGGACATACTTGCCGAGGTAGTCCCGCCGAATGAGCTCCTTGATGGCCCTCTTCAAGCTGTAGCAGCTGTCGGTGTCGTGGCCGTAATCCCGGTGGAAACAGTAGTAGCGGCTCACGTAGCGGGGTGCACCTTTCTTCATGGCGGGAGGACGCTGAAGGTAAGGCTCGCCCTCGATCTCCATCAGGATGTGGGATTGAGGGGCAAGGAGAGGAGTGAGCTCATTCTTGTCGGGGACGGGGCTTCATCGCTTGTTCTCGAACGGTGAGGCGGGTCAGCTCGCCTGTGTCGAGGGGGCCCATTGGAGTTTCTTGAAGATTCCAAGCGGGTGAAGTCGGCTTCATCCGCGCGGATATATTTCTGAGCTCGGAGGAGGAGATCGGAATAAGAGCTTGGGGGCTTCTTATCCAGGGAGAAGGTGAAGCGGGACGGAAGGAGTCCCCGCTTCAGCGCAAGGGCCGCCACCGTGTCGTCGAGATGGTAGACCTCGAGGGCGGCGGTTTTGAATCGGGACACGAAGTCCTGTAGTGACTCTCCTTCCTTCTGGCGGATGAAAAAAAGGCTGTCTGCCACCCTTGGGATCCGGCAGCAGGTGTCAAAGTGGGCCAAGAATGCCCTCTCCAGCTCCCGGAAGTAGTCGATGCTGTGAGGGGGCAGGCGTGAGTGCCATGCATGGGCGGCCTTCCGTAGAGTTGCGGGGAAGGCCTTGCAGAGGAGGGCGTCTGAGGCGCCCTGGACTTGCATCATAGCTTTGTAACTCTCGAGGTGGTCGAGGGGGTCGGTCGTACCGTCGTACGGATCCACCTGGGGGAAGCGGAACCTGGAGGGAACCGGTTCCTCCAGTATGCGGCGAGTGTAAGGAGGACGAGCGTCGAACTCATCCTCCGGCTGATGGTTGATCTTCTTGGCGAGCTCGTCTAGTCGCCTGTTGTACTCCTTCAGGCGTTTCTCCGCCTGGCGGCTGATCGTCGGGGCCCTCCGAGGTGGCTCGGAGGAAGAAGAAGAAGAGGAGGCGGAAGGAGATGGAGACGGAAGTCGGGACTTCCGCCTGGGTTCCTCGTGGTGATGTGGCTTGGGAGGAAATTTGCTGGGGCCGCGGTCAGGGGACCGTGGCCGCTTGGAGGGCTCGCATCGAGGCTTCCTAGGGGAATCTTGACGTCGGCCGGTCTCTCGCCGACCGGCCTTTCGCCGAGGAGAACCTCCCCTCGCCGATTGTTGACTGGCGAGGGGAGCAGTCTGGTGCTGGGTGGCCACGGACTGTCGTTGCTAGAGCCCGTGGATCATGGCGGTGAGATTCTGGACTTGCTGGAAAAGAGTTGCCAGCTGCTCTGCTGTTTGGACAGCGGCGTCCGGCGCGGGCAGGTGACCGAAGGGTCGGCAGCAGGGGGATTGGCTTCCTGCTGTCTAGTTGACGGGAGGAGCCCCGCTGGGCAGCTGACGGAGGCGTCCTGGGCTCGAGTCACCACCATGGCTTCTTGAAGAAGAGAGGGGATGAAAAGTGTAGCTTAGGGAGAACGTTTGCTACTTTTCCTTATCCCCCCTACCTGGCGCGCCAATCTGATGACGCTCGATCACCTCTCCTGGACGTCGGTAACGGAGGTGCTTCTCGAATCCTCGCTTCGCCGGGTTGCTTGCAAAGAAGTCCCGGGACCAGAGGGGGTCTCCGGTGGGACCCTCCGACGGCCAAGTTAGTGACTGAGGTCACAGCTGAAGAAGGGCTCGAGTGAGCCCTGTTTTGTGTGAAAAAAAGGGATCTCAGGGAGAAGGAATCCCTTTGAGAGTTGAGATGGCGATTTTGGGGGTTATCGCGCATACCTGTTTACTGGGTGGATTCACCTTTTTATAGGGTTTGACCCTGGCATGATTATGTGGGGTTGCGTGAGGAGGTGTCTGCGGAGTTCAGTTGCGTGAATCTGGTCTGGTTAGTGGGCCACGTCCCATCAGCTGGCGGGGCTGTCGGGCGGCGCGCGTCAGCGCTGTCGAGTGGCGTGCGTCTGGCGCTGTCGGGCGGCGCGTGTCAGAGAGCGGTTTCTTGAACTGCTGGGGTTGATCTGACGGGAACTGGAGACGCCGGGGCCGAGTCGGGCCGGCCTGGGATGGCCTTGGCCGACTCGGCGGGACAGGAGACGCCGGGGCCGAGTCGGGCCGGCCTGGGATGGCCTTGGCCGACTTGGCGGGATAGGAGACGCCGGGGCTGGCTGGGATGGAAGCGCCGGGGCCGACTTGGATCAAGCGGGGCCGGCTGGGAAGGAAGCGCCGGGGCCGGCGGAGAGGTGCCGGGGCCTGCTGGGATGGAAGCCCGGGGGCCGACTTGGATCAGGCGGGGCCGGCTAGGATCGGGGCCGACTTGTATCAGGCGGGGCCAGCTGGGATGGAAGCGCCGGGGCCGACTTGGATCAGGCGGGGCCGGCTAGAAAGATGTCGGGGCCGCCTGGGTTGTGCCGGGGCCGCCTAGCTTGGTGACGTAGGGGGCCGGTTAGGAAGCTGCCGGACCGCTTGGAAAGGTGCCGGGGCCGGCTGGGAAGTGCTGGGGCCGGCTGGGAACCGGGGCCGACTGGGATGGAAGCGCCGGGGCTGGCTGAGAGGGGTCGGGGCCGGTTGAGATGGAAGCGTCGGGGCCGACTTGGATAAGGCGGGGCCGGCTGGGAAAATGCCGGGGCCGCCTAGCTTGGAGACGCCGGTCTTGGAGGTGTCGGCCTTTGGGGCCGACTGTCTTGGAGCCGTCGGTCTTGGAGATGTCGGCCTTTGGGGCCGTCGGGTGTCGGCCTTTGGGGCCGTCGATCTTCGAGGTGCCGGCCTTGGAGGTGCCGGTCTTGGAGGTGTCGACCTTTGGGGCCGACGGTCTTGGACGCCTTGGAGGTGTCGGCCTTTGGGGTCGTCGGGCGTCGGATGTCGGCCTTTGGGGTGTCGGGTGTCGGCCTTTGGGGCTGACGGTCTTCGAGGTGCCAGCCTTGGAGGTGCCGGTCTTGGAGGTGTCGGCCTTTGGGGCCGACGGTCTTGAACGCCTTGGAGGTGTCGGCCTTTGGGGCCATCGGGCATCGGGTGTCGGCCTTTGGGGCTGACGGTCTTGGAGGTGCCGGCCTTGGAGGTGTCGGCCTTTGGGGCCGTCGGGCGTTGGGTGTCGGCCTTTGGGGCTGACGGTCTTCGAGGTGCCAGCCTTGGAGGTGCCGGTCTTGGAGGTGTCGGCCTTTGGGGCCGACTGTCTTGGAGCCGTCGGTCTTGGAGATGTCGGCCTTTGGGGCCGTCGGGTGTCGCCTTTGGGGCCGTCGGTCTTGAGCTGTTGGTCTTTGGGGTGTCGGCCTTGGAGCAGTCGGTCTTGGAGATGCCGGCCTTTGGGGCCGTCGGGTGTCGGTCTTTGGGGCCGTCCAAAAGTTTTTTATTTTTCATGGGGTCAACTGGATTAAATTTCTGATGACTTTTGTTTTGTGATTGGCAGGTACATTCAACAGCTGGCAGAAGTGAGCCATTTCGCCTTCAACTCCCTCCCGACATGACCTGAAGTTTGAGGCATTTGGTTCAACCTCAGCCAATTCAGAGTTTCTCATGTTCGATGGTGATTGCTGGGTAGGGTGCTTCACATGTCCTTTTCTGATGGTTGTTGCTACAAGAGGGAACAACTTTATCAGGCGAGCGACAGTGTAACAGTAGGCATGAATGGAGAAGCTAGGTGCATTTTTTTCTAACAAGTCTGGGAATTATTTACTGGTCTGTATGTAGTGTTCATCCATACAGCTTAAGACTTAAACAAAAGGCTGTGCCAGCTTCAATGTCCATAAATCCTGTCAACCCATGGCCATGGCTAGCTAATTGATGGTCTAAATTCTGCTAGAAATATTCTTCAAGTGAAAACAATGTGTCCGTTGCACCCCTTCATGAGGGTTGGTCGCCCTGGTAGCAAACGCACTTTGACAGCAGGTTAAGTTCTGGATTTTGTTTAGCTTAATTGCGTGTGGTGGTTCTTGTTAGACTAGTTTTGGTATGTCTTCATGCCCAATGATATCATTGTAGTGCAGTTCTTCGAATTTTGGTTTCATCATTTATTACAGCACGTAGAAATCACATGTAGAAATCAGAGAAACGTAGTATGTTTTCGTGCAGCCAAGGTTCCACCATTTATCTGAGTCCAAGACCGAAATCTTGCGTTCAGACTTCAAAATGAGTATTGTTGATGCCCGATCACTTTGAGTCGGCCTCCTTGAGCGTCGACCGTTCCCCCACAGAAATGTCGGAACCCTTCCTTTGTCTTCAAAGCCTGCAAGAAGTCCTACGGCCGGATATTCCGGCGGGGACCCTTCGATGCTCAAGTTAATGCTTTGGGCAACAGCCGTGAGCTTGAGAAAGCTTGAAAGAGAAAAAGAGATGCCCCAGAATGAGTGTGTTCCTCTCCTTTTAAGTTACCTCTTACCTTCTTTATTCACCATTGTACTATGTGTAGCTTGCTTGAGAAGTTTGAATCTTTGTCATCTAGTGGGAATGAGTCACGTGGGGCCTCATGATGGACCATGACTTTTGGGGCTCATTTAGTCTGAGTGGCTGAAGTGTCATGATGACTGAGTACTTTTGGTGGGTGAAACGTCAGGGCTGACATCTGTGAGGCCCAAATGCCGCCACTTGTCAAGACTTTTATGATGAATGATAACTTTTGATAAAGCTTACCTCTTAATGGAATGTCAGAGCTTTAGGCGCCATCTCGTCAGAGACAAATGACCACTTAATTATCTCATTAAAGTAAGTGGCCATAATTTATTAATCCAGAAGATGACGTGATGAACAGTTACTGTAGGGCCCACGCGTGTCCGAGTTGGAAGCCACTAAGGAAGGGCCGCTTGGGACTTAGGCCGGCGAGGCCGTTATCGACTGAGGCCTGGGCCGCCTAGGACTGCTCGGGAGCCGTCAAGGGCCTCTTGGGAACACTGTGGCCGCCTGGGATTGTTCGGACCTGTGCACGCATGAGGCAGGCTAGGATGCTCGTGGTAGGAAATAGGGGCCGCTTGGGACCGGTGCGGCCGCCTGGGAACGCTCGGGGCCGCCGTCATAGGAGTGTCGGGGGCCGTCTAAGCCGCTCCTGGCCGCCGTCATGGGAGTGTCGGTGGCCATCTAGGCCGCTCCTGGCCGCCATCATGGGAGTGTCGGTGGCCATCTAGGCTGCTCCTGGCCGCCGTCATGGGGGTATCGGTGGCCGCCTAGGATTGCTCGGGAGCCGCCTAGCTAGGAGAAGCTTTCGGGACCGCCTAAGATGAAGACGTCCCGAAGTTATTATCGAAGCACCCTTACGTGTATGCATGGGGCCAAAAAGGGAGTCAACGTGGCAGCTATAAATGCATGTAGCCTTTATAAGACCATAAATGCCCTGACACATAAATGCGATAGGGAGCCATCGTCGCATTGGGAGTCTAAAACCGAAACCGCCTAGAAAGGCCGCCAAGGATGGTCGCCTAGAAAGGCCGCCTAGGGTGGCCGTTGAGGGAAAGGCTGCCTAGGACTGTCGCCTAGAATGGCCATCGAGGAAGGTCGTTGAGGAAAAGGCCGCTCATGACTTCCTCCACTTTCTCTCTCTCTCCTCGTGGTTCGTGACTTGACATTGAATGCTCTCCAATAAATGCCTTGGAGCGAGGGTCTTTATAAGACCTATAAATGTCTCGGCACATAAATACCATTGAAGAGGCCGTCGAGAGAGAGAGAGGCTGCCTAGGAATTATTGTGAAGAGGGGCCGCTTAGCATGAAGGGCCGCCTAGGAATTAATGTGAGGAGTGGCCGCTTAGCATGAAGGGCTGCCTAGGAATTAGCATGAAGGGCCGCCTAGGAATTAATGTGAGGAGGGGCCGCTTAAGCATGAAGGGCCGCCTAGGAATTATTGTGAGGAGGGGCCGCTTAGAATGAAGGGCAGTCTAGGAATTAATGTGAGGAGGGGCCGCTTAAGCATGAAGGGCCGCCTAAGAATTAATGTGAGAAGGGGCCGCTTAGGCATGAAGGGCCGCCTAGGAACTATGGTGAAGAGGGGCCGCTTAGGAATTAATGTGAGGAGGGGCCGCATGAAGGACCGCCTAGGAATTATCTTCAGTCTCTGTATCATTAAATGCCGCCTGTTGATTTGCCCATGGGACATTAATGACAAAAGGCGGTCTTTGGGAGAACCCACTCACATCACACTCTTTTTTCCTATTGTTCTCTCTCTTCATTATGACGGATGCTTGCTGTAGCAGGACGAAATTAAATGCCCACTGCATCCTTAAAGAGAGGACACGATAGGCCAGCGAGGCCATCTAGGAACTAAGCCGCTTAGGAAGGCCGCCGAAATGGCTGCCTAAAAAATTTTGAAAATTTCTGTTTTTATTGTCCATGGGCCTGTTGACTGGCCCTATCAGATGCCCCATATACTCCTTGAGCTTGTAGGTCCTGCACTAACCAAGCTGAAGGAGTGTAAAAAAATTTTAAGTAATATTGGGGGTAGGTTTATTACCTTGTGCCTGCCACTTAAAGCAGTGTACGCCCAATTTTTTGGGGGGGGGGAGACGTTCGTCAACTAGTTGGCAAGGCAAAAATAGAGCTAATGGAGCTGCACTAACGCAGGCTGAGAGATAGAGCCAACGAGGCTGTAATAAAACCGTTGAGGTCAATAGAGCCGATGAGGCAGAGCGATAGAGCCGCTAAGGCTATAATAATTCCACTAAGGTCGTAATGATGCCGCTGGTACAGAGGGATAGAGCCACTAAGGCTGTGATAGAGCTGTTGAGGTTGATAGATAGAGCTGGTGCTGATTCCAAAAGCATTAGGTGCCAAGCTGGCCTCGGGCCTTGGCTCGGGACTGCATAGAATCCAAGTTTAAACCTTCGAGAATTTCTTATGCTGGCTCAGGGCGTCCATGCCCTTTTTGGGTTATATGTTGAGGCCATTCGAAGCCAGCCCAAGGGGCGGCTGGGGCCTAACATAACTGTGGCCGCCTAGGACCAGCCCGAGGGCCGGCTGGGGGCCTAACATACTTGTGGCCGCCTAGGACCAGCCCGGGGGCTGGCTAGGGGCCTGACATAGCTGTGGCCGCCTAGGACCAGCCCGAGGGCCGGTTAGGGGCCTAACATACTTGTGGCCGCCTAGGACCAGCCCGAGGGCCGGCTAGGGGCCTTACATACTTGTGGCCGCCTAGGACCAGCTCGAGGGCCGGCTAGGGGCCTAACATACTTGTGGCCGCCTAGGACCAGCCCGAGGGTCGGCTAGGTGCCTTACATACTTGTGGCCGCCTAGGACCAGCTCGAGGGCCGGCTAGGGGCCTTACATAACTATGGCCGTCCAGGACCAGCCCGAGGGCCGGCTAGGGGCCTAACATACTTGTGGCCGCCTAGGACCAGCTCGAGGGCCGGCTAGGGGCCTAACATACTTGTGGCCGCCTAGGACCAGCTCGAGGGCCGGCTAGGGGCCTAACATACTTGTGGCCGCCTAGGACCAGCTCGAGGGCCGGCTAGGGGCCTTACATACTTGTGGCCGTCTAGGACCAGCTCGAGGGCCGGCTAGGGGCCTAACATAACCGTGGCCGCCCAGGACCAGCTCGAGGGCCGGCTGGGGGCCTTACATACTTGTGGCCGCCTAGGACCAGCTCGAGGGCCGGCTAGGGGCCTTACATAACTGTGGCCGCCCAGGACCAGCCCGAGGGCTGGCTGGGGGCCTGACATACTTGTGGCCGCCTAGGACCAGCCCGAGGGCCGGCTAGGGGTCTGACATAGCTATGGCCGCCTAGGACCAGCCCGAGGGCCGGCTGGGGGCCTAACATACTTGTGGCCGCCTAGGTCCAGCTCAAGGGCCGGCTAGGGGCCTAACATACTTGTGGCCGCCTAGGACTAGCTCGAGGGCCGGCTAGGGGCCTTACATACTTGTGGCCGTTTAGGACCAGCTCGAGGGCCGGCTAGGGGCCTAACATAACCGTGGCCGCCCAGGACCAGCCCGAGGGCCGGCTGGGGGCCTTACATACTTGTGGCCGCCTAGGACCAGCTCGAGGGCCGGCTAGGGGCCTAACATACTTGTGGCCGCCTAGGACCAGCCCGAGGGCCGGCTAGGGGCCTTACATACTTGTGGCCGCCTAGGACCAGCTCGAGGGCCGGCTAAGGGCCTAACATACTTGTGGCCGCCTAGGACCAGCCCGAGGGCCGGCTAGGTGCCTTACATACTTGTGGCCGCCTAGGACCAGCTCGAGGGCCGGCTAGGGGCCTTACATAACTGTGGCCGTCCAGGACCAGCCCGAGGGCCGGCTAGGGGCCTAACATACTTGTGGCCGCCTAGGACCAGCTCGAGGGCCGGCTAGGGGCCTAACATACTTGTGGCCGGGGCCGGCTAGGGGCCTAACATACTTGTGGCCGCCTAGGACCAGCTCGAGGGCCGGCTAAGGGCCTTACATACTTGTGGCCGCCTAGGACCAGCTCGAGGGCCGGCTAGGGGCCTAATATAACCGTGGCCGCCCAGGACCAGCTCGAGGGCCGACTGGGAGCCTTACATACTTGTGGCCGCCTAGGACCAGCTCGAGGGCCGGCTAGGGGCCTAACATACTTGTGGCCGCCTAGGACCAGCCCGAGGGCCGGCTAGGTGCCTTACATACTTGTGGCCGCCTAGGACCAGCTCGAGGGCCGGCTAGGGGCCTTACATAACTGTGGCCGCCCAGGACCAGCCCGACGGCCGGCTAGGGGCCTAACATACTTGTGGCCGCCTAGGACTAGCTGTGTGCCGGCTAGGGGCCTAACATACTTGTGGCCGCCTAGGACCAGCTCGAGGGCCTGCTAGGGGCCTAACATACTTGTGGCCGCCTAGGACCAGCTCGAGGGCCGGCTAGGGGCCTAACATACTTGTGGCCGCCTAGCTCGAGGGCCAGCTAGGGGCCTAACATACTTGTGGCCGCCTAGGACCAGCTCGAGGGCCGGCTAGGGGCCTAGCATAGAGCTGATGGGCTACACTGATGTCGCTGAGGATGAGAGATAGAGCCAACGAGGCTGCAATAAAACTGTTGAGAGCCTTTTGAACCCCGAAGGGTGACCCGAGAGTCGCTGTGATGGGACCATGCTCGGGAGCCTTTAACCCCGGAGGGTGACCTGAGGGCACTTTGACCTAGCTCAGGGTCCTTTTGAACCCCGAAGGGTGACCTGAGAGTCGCTGTGATGGGACCATGCTCGGGAGCCTTTAACCCCGGAGGGTGACCTGAGGGTGCTTGGACCAGGCTCAGGTTCCTTTTGAACCCCGAAGGGTGACCCGAGAGTCGCTGTGATGGGACCATGCTCGGGAGCCTTTAACACCGGAGGGTGACCTGAGGGTGCTTGGACCAGGCTCAGGTTCCTTTTGAACCCCGAAGGGTGACCCGAGAGTCGCTGTGATGGGACCATGCTCGGGAGCCTTTATTGATGGGGCGAAAATAAAATTGCCTCGGGGGTTCAGCTCAGGGCCACTTAGGACACAGGGCTTGAACCTCCGGAGGTTTCTTGTGCCGGTCCGGGGTGTCTGTGTCCCTTGGGCCGCTGAGGGGTTAGGAAGTCAAATAGAAATCTATTGGATTATATAAAAAGAAACTTTGCTCTCAGAGTGTGGTATACTTAGCTTTCGAGGCTTTTTGCCTTTGCATCATGTTTGGTGTCAGCGTCGATTAAGGGCTTGGGAGCTTTTCTTTGGAGAAATTGGTTTCCTGCTGTTGACCTGGGTACTTCAGCCCGCTAGTGGTCTGTCCTCGCTTGGGCATCATCACTTGTCCATTGCTGAGGATGCTAACTCTTCCCTCATCAGATGGTCCACCAGCATCATTTAATGTATGATTTTTTTTTTTCCGGATGCTGAGGCTCTATCACTTGCAGCTGCTTTGTTTCCCCACTCTTGGATGCCATTTTTTTTTCTTTTCTTCTTGACACTCTCCCTATTAGTTTCTTTCGCCGCAGTCGCAGCATTGGAATTTAGCGACTTTTGGTTTCAGATTCTGATTTTTTGAAATGGTGGAGAAGTTGCAAAGACCTTTTATCTTCATCTTTTGCATTAATTGCATCAACACCTCCTGGCCTATTACCACCAGAAATTAAAATGCCTACAAATGCTTGGAATGACCATGTTCGCCCCTTTTTGAAAATTATTCTTTTGACCATGTTGCAATCTACCTCCGACTGATTGTTGAGCCTTTGACTAAGCTCTTCCAGCCGTCAGTGTTGTTCATCCAGATGCCTCCTCATCCCATGATTAAGGTCCTCTCAAGATGACTCAGAAGATGAGAAGAAGAAAGGAGACCGCAGTCTCTTGAAAGCTTCGTAGTGGCGGTGCTTAGGTGAAGCTTGATGGCGATAAGCTTCTCTATGAGGAGATTTCCCGTAGGTGAATCTCTGACTAACTGGTGCAGCTATCACGAGCGATGTGAGAAGCTTGGGCTGCTGCTGAATGGCCACCGAGCGTTGCTTCTGCGGCTTATGAATTGCTGCATTCAAGGCTTGAACTTGTTGATTGAGGATGGCCAGTTGGTTAATTAGAGCAGCTGAGGCTGGTGGTGAAGGAGGAGCAGAGAGAGTGGTCCTTTGCTGCTCAGTGTGATGTGAATGCCCCCCAGCATGATTGGTGAGGACCTTCAGTATGCGCATCGCCACCATGGCTATCTTAAAGGGGACAAAGGCTTATAGCTCAGGAAGACAGAGCTTTCTTTCCTGCAGTGCGTGCCCCCCCTTCCTGGCGCGCCAATCTGTTGATGCCCGATCACTTTGAGTCGGCCTCCTTGAGCATCGACCGTTCCCCCACAGAAATGTCGGAACCCTTCCTTTGTCTTCAAAGCCTGCAAGAAGTCCCACGGTCGGGTATTCCAGCGGGGATCCTCCGACGCTCAAGTTAGTGCTCTGGGCAACAGCCGTGAGCTTAAGAAAGCTCGAAAGAGAAAAAGAGATGCCCCAGAATGAGTGTGTTCCCCTCCTTTTGAGTTACCTCTTACCTTCTTTATTCACCATTGTACTCTGTGTAGCTTGCTTGAGAAGTTTGAATCTTTGTCATCTAGTGGGAATGAGTCACGTGGGGCCTCATGATGGACCATGACTTTTGGGGCTCATTTAGTTTGAGTGGCTGAAGTGTCATGATGACTGAGTACTTTTGGTGGGTGAAATGTCAGGGCTGACATCTGTGAGGCCCAAATGCCGCCACTTGTCAAGACTTTTATGATGAATGATAACTTTCGATAAAGCTTACCTCTTAGTGGAATGTCAGAGCTTTAGGCGCCATCTCG
Organism: Calamus simplicifolius; assembly: GCA_900491605.1. Lineage (NCBI taxonomy): Eukaryota > Viridiplantae > Streptophyta > Magnoliopsida > Arecales > Arecaceae > Calamus > Calamus simplicifolius. The sequence goes on along the minus strand of UESW01003935.1, from coordinate 1,353,185 downwards.
TCAGAGACAGATGACCACTTAATTATCTCATTAAAGTAAGTGGTCATAATTTATTAATCCAGAAGATGACGTGATGAACAGTCACTGTAGGGCCCACGCGTGTCCGAGTTGGAAGCCACTAAGGGCCGCTGGGGACTTAGGTCCGGCGAGGCCGTTATCGACTGAGGCCTGGGCCGCCTAGGACTGCTCGGGAGCCGCCAAGGGCCTCTTGGGATCACTGTGGCCGCCTGGGATTGTTCGGACCTGTGCACGCATGAGGCAGGCTAGGATGCTCGTGGTAGGAAATAGGGGCCGCTTGGGACCGGTGCGGCCGCCTGGGAACGCTCGGGGCCGCCGTCATAGGAGTGTCGGGGGCCGTCTAAGCCGCTCCTGGCCGCCGTCATGGGAGTGTCGGTGGCCATCTAGGCCGCTCCTGGCCACCATCATGGGAGTGTTGGTGGCCATCTAGGCCGCTCCTGGCCGCCGTCATGGGGGTGTTGGTGGCCGCCTAGGATTGCTCGGGAGCCGCCTAGCTGGGAGAAGCTTTCGAGACTGCCTAAGATGAAGACGTCCCGAAGTTATTATTGAAGCACCCTTACGTGCATGCATGGGGCCAAAAAGGGAGTCAACGTGGCAGCTATAAATGCATGAGCCTTTATAAGACCATAAATGCCCTGGCACATAAATGCGATAGGGAGCCATCGTCGCGGTGGCATTGGGAGTCTGAAACCGAAACCGCCTAGAAAGGCCGCCTGGAAAGGCCGCCAAGGATGGTCGCCTAGAAAGGCCGCCTAGGGTGGCCGTTGAGGGAAAGGCTGCCTAGGACTGTCGCCTAGAATGGCCATCGAGGAAGGTCGTTGAGGAAAAGGCCGCTCAGGACTTCCTCCACTTTCTCTCTCTCTCCTCGTGGTTCGTGACTTGACATTGAATGCTCTTATTCAATTGAATGCTCTCCAATAAATGTCTTGGAGCGAGGGTCTTTATAAGACTTATAAATGTCTCGGCACATAAATATCGTTGAAGAGGCCGTCGAGAGAGAGGCTGCCTAGGAATTATTGTAGGAGGGGCCACTTAGCATGAAGGGCCGCCTAAGAATTAATGTGAAAAGGGGCCGCTTTGCAGCCTAGGAATTATTGTGAGGAGGGGCCACTTAGCATGAAGGGCCGCCTAAGAATTAATGTGAGGAGGGGCCGCTTAGCATGAAGGGCCGCCTAGGAATTAATGTGAGGAGGGGCCGCATAGGCATGAAGGGCCGCCTAGGAACTATTGTGAGGAGGGGCCGCTTAGCATGAAGGGCCGCCTAGGAGTTATTGTGAGGAGGGGCCGCTTAGAATGAAGGGCCGCCTAGGAATTAATGTGAGGAGGGGCGCATGAAGGGCTGCATAGGAATTATTGTGAGGAGGGGCCGCATGAAGGGCTGCCTAGGAATTATTGTGAGGAGGGGCCGCTTAGCATGAAGGGCCGCCTAGGAATTAATGTGAGGAGGGGCCGCCTAGGAATTATTGTGAGGAGGGGTCGCTTAAAATGAAGGGCCGCCTAGGAATTAATGTGAGGAGGGGCCGCTTAAGCATGAAGGGCCGCCTAGGAATTAATGTGAGGAGGGGCTGCTTAGGCATGAAGGGGCCGCCTAGGAGTTATTGTGAGGAGGGGCCGCTTAGCATGAAGGGCCGCCTAAGAGTTATTGTGAGGAGGGGCCGCTTAGCATGAAGGGCCGCCTAGGAGTTATTATGAGGAGGGGCTGCTTAGAATGAAGGGCCGCCTAGGAATTATTGTGAAGAGGGGCCGCTTAGCATGAAGGGCCGCCTAGGAATTAATGTGAGGAGGGGCCGCTTAAGCATGAAGGGCCGCCTAGGAATTATTGTGAGGAGGGGCCGCTTAGAATGAAGGGCCGCCTAAGAATTAATGTGAAGAGGGGCCGCTTAAGCATGAAGGGCCGCCTAGGAATTAATGTGAGGAGGGGTCGCTTAGGCATGAAGGGCCGCCTAGGAACTATTGTGAAGAGGGGCCGCTTAGAATGAAGGGCCGCTTAGGAATTAATGTGAGGAGGGGCTGCATGAAGGGCTGCCTAGGAATTATCTTCAGTCTCTGTATCATTAAATGCCGCCTATTGATTTGCCCATGGGACATTAATGACAAAAGGCGGTCCTTCTCATATCATACTCTTTTTCCTTAATGTTCTCTCTCTTCATTATGACGGATGCTTGCTGTAGCAGGACGAAATTAAATGCCCACTGCATCTTAAAGAAAGGACACGATAGGCCAGCGAGGCTGTCTAAAAACTAAGCCGCTTAAGAAGGCCGCCGAAGATGACCGCCTAAAAAATTTTGAAAATTTCTGTTTTTATTGCCTATGGGCCTGTTGACTGGCCCTATCAAGTATATATATATATATATATACACACACCTCATCAAGGATGCCCTGCGATTATTTTGGCGTTAGGTAGGCTGGCTTATTTTTTATTCCATTCCGCAAACGAGGTAAGCTGCTCATGAACAGCTCAGACCTGGCCTGGTGATGAGCTCAAGATTTACAAGGCTTGTCTTCTCACATAAGTAGAAGCTTAGTCTCAGCTTGACGTTCTACAAGCTTGCACCCTATCCTAGCCAGTAGAATTTTCCAAATGAACTACCACACTAATTTTTGGCATGCATCTATAAGATGATGATATCTTGAACCGAGCATTCTGCTAAGCACAACTGGAGTAATCTTCTTTGGCTGTATCGTCTTCGGCCTTACTCAGATTTTTTTTTTTTATCAAATACGTAGATTGCTGAAGGCTTCCCGTTCTGTTTGAGAAACTTTGTTTCATTCCCTCTTTGGGGGAAAGTGGCGAGCCTTTCCTTCATAGAGGAGAAATTGTCTTACGTTAAGGCAGTAGTCGTTTGGATCATTTTATATCATGAACATAGAAGATGGATCATGGTCCAGTCAAAATCTGTATCGTTATATGTTTTCCTTGGTCGCCCAAAGTGCCAAGGTTCAGGGCAATCGTGGTAGCTGACCTCAAGTTTCACCTGCCTTGCCGCAGTGCTGGCTTGGACTCGATCGGCCCACCTCACTCACAAACGTACGTAGCACATCGCACCTATTTTTTCAAGCCGGTATGGATTCATGGAGCCGGTTGTTTTTGGTTGAAATGCAAATTCATTGCCCAAGAAAAACACAAAAGAGGTCTTCAAGGCATTCCAAGAAAAATAGGGGAGAAAATTAAGGAAAAAGGGATTTGCACAAAGTTGTTCAATCTCCAGAACAACATTCCCATACAGCAATAATGAATATATCTTGAAACCATTGAATCCTTTACACTCCTTAACAGGGGAAAAAAGCAATGGAAAAGAAAACAAGAAAAACTAGGATATTAACGCCCTTCAATAACAAGTGTTGCAAGGCTCAAGCTGAGAGCACAACCAGCTCAAGGTCAGAGGCATACGAAAATAAAAGCAATAAATAATATAAAATACAGTATAATTAGTATAATTAGTAGCTTGCAACCAAAAGTCAAAATGGTACTGTTTCTTCACCAAGCGACTTGAACTATTTGCCTGCAATAAACTTAGAAGATATAGAACAAATAAAATTATTACTCACTGTCCACTTGCAAATAATGAGAGAAGACGCGTTCATTCTTTCGTGTCGCGGAGCACAAGACTTGCTGCGCTTTCACCCCTTTAATTTCTTTAGGCCTTGCCTTCTTTTACTGCATAAAGTTAGTTTAGTTAGACTGAATTTCTAAGCATGATAAAAATACAAATTATATACATAATATTTTTTTGCACTTCATTTCATAAGAAGCAACAAAGTATTAAAAAATTATCAGTCTCATAGCAAAAACATAAATACATCCTGCAGTACAATACTCTGTATAATTGCCCTACAAATAGTGATGTTCCATCCCTAGTCGTCAAGTTTTTACTAAATCATGTTTGCAGTGCGGAAGAGCTCAATCTCATCTTTACATTCCATAGTGTTGCTAGATATATGAAAAGATATCCTTTTATGGAGACGCTACTAGGATTCCCAATGATGACATCAAAATCATCTACTTGCTGCTTTCCATGTTGCCTCCCTAATGGTCAGAATCTGTCCACCAGGGCACCCATCTTTTCCCATTTCCAGCCTTGGCCCATGATTCTGCTCCTGCATTATGATGAGCTGTGGTTCCATGGCCCATTTTTTTGTCCTCTCTTTTGAATGAAATATCAATTTTAATCTACAATCCACTCTCCTTTGGTCAAGACAACTTGACCAATTAATTGCAAATAGTTTAATTATAAAAAGCGAGTTAAATCAAACAAACTATCAATCAGAGTTGTAGAGTCTCATTGAAGACCAAGTGCAAAGCACCAAATATTCCATGTTTAATGGAGAAACATCTTTATATATATATATATATATATTGGCCTGAACATTTGGTTGAGCTAGTCATTGACTATAAAGGTTGGAATGGTAACTAAACAAACTAAGAAACTGTCTGTAACATTTTGCCCCCCAGTGATCAAGCAATTTTCTTGCATGATTACTTCTACCTGATGGGGCCAGTTGACCCCATGGAGAATAAAAAAAAAATTTGGACGGCCCCAAAGGCCGACACTCCAAGACCGACGGCCCCAAAGGCCGACAGCTCCAAGACCGACGGCCCCAAAGGCTGACGGCCCCAAAAGCGGCAGCTCCAAGACCGGCACCTCCATGACCGACGGCCCCAAGACCGGCAGCTCCAAGACCGGAACCTCCAAGACCGATGGCCCCAAAGGCCGACACCTCCAAGAACGACGGCTCCAAGACCGACGGCCCCAAAGGCCGACACCCCCAAGACCGACGGCCCCAAAGGCCGACACCTCCAAGACCGATGGCCCCAAAGGTTGACGGCTCCATGATCGACGCCTCCAAGATCGACGGCCCCAAGACCGGCAGCTCCAAGACTGGCACCTCCATGACCGACGGCCCAAGACCGGCAGCTCCAAGACCGGAACCTCCAAGACTGACGGCTCCAAGATCAACGCCCCAAAGGCCGACACCCCCAAGACCGACGGCCCCAAAGGCCGACACCTCCAAGACCGACGACCCCAAAGGCTGACACCCCCAAGACCGACGGCCCCGAAGGCCGACACCTCCAAGACCGACGGTCTAAAGGTTGACACCTCAAGACCGACAGCTCCAAGACCGATGGCCCCAAAGGCCGATACCCCCAAGACCGACGGCCCCAAAGGTCGACGGCCCCAAGACCGACACCTCCAAGACCGGCACCTCCAAGACCGACGGCCCCAAAGGCCGACACCTCCAAGACCGATGGCCCCAAAGGCCGACACTCCCAAGACCGACGGCCCCAAAGGCCAACGGCTCCAAGACCGACGGCTCCAAGACCGACAGCCCCCAAGGCCGGCACTTCCTAGGCGGCCCTGGCACTTCCCAAGCAACCCCGGCACCTTCCTAGCCGGCCCCCTGCGTCTCCAAGCTAGGCGGCCCTGGCACTCTCCTAGCCGGCCTCCTACGCCTCCAAGCTAGGCGGCCCCGGCACTTCCCAGTCGGCCCCGACACTTCGTAGACGGCCCCGGCATCTTCCTAGCCGGCCCTCTACGTCTCCAAGCTAGGCGGCCCGACACCTTCCCAAGCGGCCCCGACACCTTCCTAGCCGGCCCCCTGCGTCTCCAAGGTAGGCGGCCCCGGCACTCTCCTAGCCGGCCCCCTACGCCTCCAAGTTAGGCAGCCCCGGCACTTCCCAGCCGGCCCCGACACTTCGCAGACGACCCCGGCATCTTCCTAGCCGGCCCTCTACGTCTCCAAGGAGTCGGCCCCGGCATCTTCCTAGCCGGCCCCTACTTCTCCAAGCAAGTCGGCCCGACACTTTCTCCACGTCTCCAGTCCCGCCGAGTCGGCCAAGGCCATCCCCAGCCATCCCGACTCGGCTCCGGCGTCTCCAGTCCTGCCGAGTTGGCCAAGGCCATCCCAGGCCGGCCCGACTCAGCCCCGGCGTCTCTAGTCCCACCGAGTCGGCCAAGGCCATCCCAGGCCGGCCCGACTCGGCCCCGACGTCTCCAGTCCCGCCGAGTCGGCCAAGGCCATCCCAAGCCGGCCCGACTCGGCCCCGGCGTCTCCAAGTCCGTCGATTCGGCCCCGCCCCGGCACTGCCTCGCCAGCGGGATGGGCCCCAGCCATCTCAGGTCGACCCAGCTCGGCCTTGATAAGACGGGATTTCCCAGTTCCCGCCAGATCAGCCCCAGCGGTTCAAGAAACCGCCTCTCTGACGCGCGCCACCCAACAGCGCCAGACACGCGCCGCCCGACAACGCCGACGCCGGCTGATGGGGCTAGCCCACTAACCAGCCCAGATTCATGCAAGGGCTCTGCAGATATTCTGACTCCACGCAATCCCACGTGACAATGCCAGGATCAACCCCTATAAAAAGGTGAATCCACCTAGTAAACAGGTATGCGCGATAACCCCCAAAATCGCCATCTCAACTCTCAAAGAAATTCATCCTCTCGGAGATCCCTCTTTTCCACACAAAACAGGACTCACTCGAGCCCTTCTTCAGCTGTGACCTCAGTCACTAACTTGGCCGTCGGAGGGTCCCGCCGGAGACCCCCTCCGGTCCCGGGACTTCTTTGCAAGCAACCCGGCGAAGCGAGGATTCGAGAAGCACCTCCGTTCCCGACGTCCAAGAGAGGTGATCGAGCGTCATCAGATTGGCGCGCCAGGAAGGGGGAATAAGAAAAAGTAGCGAACGTTCTCCTTGAGCTACATCTTTCATCCCCTCTCTTCTTCAAGAAGCCATGGTGGTGACTCGAGCGCAGGACGCCTCCGTCAGCTGCCCGGCGGGGCTCCTCCAGCCAGCTAGGCAGCAGGAGGCCGATCCCCCTGCTACCAACCCTCCGGTTGCCGGCCCGCCACCGGACGCCGCTGTCCAAACAGCAGAGCAGCTGGCGACCCTCTCCCAGCAAGTTCAGAATCTCACTGCCATGGTCCACGGGCTCTAGCAGCAGCAATCCGTGCCACCCAGCACCAGACCGCTCCCCCCGCCAGTCAGTAGTCGGCGAGGGGAGATTCTCCTCGGCGGGAGGCCGGTTGGCGAGGTACCGGCCGACGTCAAGTTTCCCTAGGAAGCCTCGACGCGAGCCCTCCAAGCGGCCACGGTTCCCTGACCACGGCCCCAACAAGTTTCCTCCCAAGCCACATCATCACGAGGAACCCAGGTGGAAGTCCCGACTTTCGTCTCCATCTCCTTCTGCCTCCTCTTCTTCTTCTTCCTCCGAGCCATCTCGGAGGGCCCCGACGATCAACCGCCAGGCGGAGGAACGCCTGGAGGAGTACAACCGGCGCCTCGATAAGCTCGCCAAGAAGATCAACCATCAACCGGAGGAAAAGTTCGACACTCGTCCTCCTTACACTCGCCGCATACTGGAGGAACCGGTTTCCTCGAGGTTCGCTTCCCCTAGGTGGACCCGTACGACGGTACGACCGACCCCCTCGACCACCTCGAGAGTTACAAAGCTATGATGCAAATCCAGGGCGCCTCAGACGCCCTTCTCTGCAAAGCCTTCCCCGCTACTCTGCAGAAGGCCGCCCGTGCAGGACACTCACGCCTGCCCCCTCACAGCATCGACTCCTTCCGGGAGCTGGAGAGGGCATTTTTGGCCCACTTTGATGCCTTCCGCTGGATCCCAAGGGTGGCAGACAGCCTCTTCTCCGTCCGCCAAAAGGAAGGAGAGTCACTGCGGGACTTCGTGTCCCGATTCAAAACCGCCGCCCTCGAGGTCTACCATCTCGACGATGCGGTGGCCACCCTGGCGTTGAAGCGGGGACTCCTCCCGTCCCGCTTCACTTTCTCCTTGATAAGAAGCCCCCAAGCTCTTATTCCGATCTCCTCATCCGAGCTCAGAAATATATCCGCGCGGATGAAGCCAACTTCACCCACCGAGAATCTTCAAGAAACTCCAGCGGGCCCCCTCGACACAGGCGTGCTGACCCGCCTCACCATTCCGAGAACAGGCATCGGAGCCCCGTCCCCGATGAGAGTAAGCTCACTCCTCTCCTTGCCCCTTGATCCCACATCCTGCTGGAGATCGAGGGCGAGCCTTACCTCCAACGTCCTCCCCCCATGAAGAAAGGTGCACCCCGCGACGTGAGCCGTTACTGCCGTTTCCATCGGGATTACGGTCACGACACCGACAGCTGCTACAGCTTGAAGCGGGCCATCGAGGAGCTCATCCAGCGGGGCTACCTCGGCAAGTATGTCCAGAAGACGCAACAGCCGCTGCCGGCCATCTTTGGGCCTCCACCAGCTCAAGCCACCGTCGACAACACTCCCACGGAGCGGACGATCGAGATGGTGTCCTGGGGATCAGCTTCTGCACCTAAACGGCCGAGGGGAGAGGAGTTGCCGAGTAACATACTTCCTGGGAGGGTCCCTACCGCACCACCGAAACACTTCACCGGAGGGCATGCAAACTAGGAGAGCTTGACGGGAAGCCCATTCCATGTACCTGGAATGCGGACAACCTCCGTCAGTATTACCAATGATGTACTCCAAGAAGCATAAATAATAAAAAAGTACCCTTTTGACGACACAGCTTGTCCTCCCTTGCGCCAAGTCTCTCAAAAGGAGCTCATCGGCATCGTGGCCCATGGGACACCACTCGGCCCCGGCACTGCGGTGCCCCCGAGTAGGTTAAGACCCTAAAGGCTCCATACCCGGCTGAGTCGCCACTTGGGCGGCACACAAACCCCCAAGATGGTTCAAAAGGAGCTCACCAGCATCGCGGCCCACGGGACACCACTCGTCCCCGGCACGACAGTGCCTCCGAGTAGGTTAAGACCCTAAAGGCTTCGTACCCGGCTGAGTCGCCACTTGGGCAGCACATAAACCCCAAGTTGGTTCAAAAGGAGCTCACTGGCATCGCGGCCCACGGGACACCACTCGGCCCCGGCACGGCGGTGCCCCCGAGTAGGTTAAGACCCTAAAGGCTCCGTACCCGGCTGAGTCGCCACTTGGGCGGCACACAAACCCTCAAGTTGGTTCAAAAGGAGCTCACTGGCATCACGGCCCACGGGACACCACTCGGCCCCGATACGGCGGTGCCCCCGAGTAGGTTAAGACCCTAAAGGCTCTGTACCCGGCTGAGTCGCCACTTGGGTGGAACACAAACCCCCAAGATGGTTCAAAAGGAGCTCACCGGCATCGCGGCCCATGGGACACCACTCGGCCCCGGCACGGCGGTGCCCCCGAGTAGGTTAAGACCCTAAAAGCTCCGTACCCAGCTGAGTCGCCACTTGGGCGGCACACAAACCCCCAAGATGGTTCAAAAGGAGCTCACTGGCATCGCGGCCCATGGGACACCACTTGGCCCCGGCACGGCGGTGCCCCCGAGTAGGTTAAGACCCTAAAGGCTCCGTACCCGGCTGAGTCGCCACTTGGGCGGCACACAAACCTCCAAGATGGTTCAAAAGGAGCTCATTGGCATCGCGGCCCATGGGATACCACTCAGCCCCGGCACGGCGGTGCCCCCGAGTAGGTTAAGAAAGGCTCTGTACCCGGCTGAGTCACCCCTCGCAGCGGTTTCCACACCCCGAGACGGTTCAAAAGGAACCTGACGACTCTCAGCTCTCAGGTCACCCTCCGGGGTTCAAGGTGCTTCCAGACTACGCGTTGGGAGAGGATTACTGGCTGCCCTCAGCTAGCCAAAGAAGGCACGCAGATGTCCACACGAGGCAGCGCAAGAGGAAAGGGGTTTCCCCACCTAGAAGGAATCACAGTTGAAGCTAACATGAAAGAGCAGGTGCCAAGGTAAAAGTCCTACACTCCTCTCGCTTAGCTGATGCAGGGCACACAAGCTCAAGGAGTGTGGGAGGCATTTGATGGGGCCAGTTGACCCCATGGAGAATAAAAAAAAATTTTAGACGGCTCCAAAAGCCGATACCTCCAAGACCGACGGCTCCAAGATCGACGGCCCCAAAGGCCGACGGCTCCATGACCGACACCTCCAAGACCGACGGTCCCAAAGGCCGACGGCCCCAAGACCGGCAGCTCCAAGACCGGCACCTCCATGATCGACGGCCCCAAGATCGGCAGCTCCAAGACCGGCACCTCCAAGACCGACGGCCCCAAAGGCCGACACCTCCAAGACCGATGGCTCCAAGACCGACGGCCCCGAAGGCCGACACCCCCAAGACCGACGGCCCCAAAGGCCAACACCTCCAAGACCGACAGCTCTAAGACCGACGGCCCCAAAGGCCGACACCTCCAAGACCGACAGCCCCAAGACCGGCAGCTCCAAGACCGGCATCTCCATGACCGACGACCCCAAGACCGGCAGCTCCAAGACCGGCACCTCCAAGATCGACACCTCTAAGACCGACGGCCCCAAAGGCCGACACTCCCAAGACCGACGGCCCCAAAGGCCGACGGCTCTAAGATCGACGGCTCCAAGACCGACGGCCCCCAAGGCCGGCACTTCCTAGGCGGCCCCGGCACCTTCCTAGCCGGCCCCTGTGTCTCCAAGTTAGGTGGCCCTGGCACTCTCCTAGCCGGCCCCCTACGCCTCCAAGCTAGGCGGCCCCAGCACTTCCTAGTCGGCCCCAACACTTCCCAGTCGGCCCCGACACTTCCCAGCCGGCCCCGGCATCTTCCTAGCCGGCCCTCTACGTCTCCAAGCTAGGCGGCCCGGCACCTTCCCAAGCGGTCCCGACACCTTCCTAGCCGGCCCCCTGCGTCTCCAAGCTAGGCGGCCCCGGCACTCTCCTAGCCGGCCCCCTACACCTCCAAGCTAGTCGGCCCCAGCACTTCTCAGTCGGCCCCGACACTTCGCAGACGGCCCCGGCATCTTCCTAGCCGGCCCTCTACGTCTCCAAGCGAGTCGGCCCCGGTATCTTCCTAGTCGGCCCCTACTTCTCCAAGCAAGTTGGCCCCGACACTTTCTCCAGGTCTCCAGTCCCGTCGAGTCGGCCAAGGCCATCCCCGGCCGGCCCGACTCAGCCCCGGCGTCTCCAGTCCCGCCGAGTCGGCCAAGGCCATCCCAGACCGGCCCGACTCGGCTCCAGCGTCTCCAGTCCTGCCGAGTCGGCCAAGGCCATCCCAGGCCGGCCCAACTCGGCCCCGGCGTCTCCAAGTCCGTCGATTCGGCCCCGCCCCGGCACTGCCTCGCCAGCGGGATGGGCCCCAGCCATCTCAGGTCGACCCGGCTCGGCCCTGATAAGATGGGATTTCCCAGTTTCCGCCAGATCAGCCCTAGCGGTTCAAGAAACCGCCTCTCTGACGCGTGCCGCCCGACAGCGCCGACACGCGCCGCCCGACAGCGCCGCGCGCGCTCGACAGCCCCGCCGGCTGATGGGGCTAGCCCACTAACCAGCCCAGATTCACGCAAGGGCTCAGCAGATATTCTGACTCCACGTAATCCCACGTGACAATGCCAGGATCAACCCCTATAAAAAGGTGAATCTACCCAGTAAACAAGTATGCGCGATAACCCCCAAAATCGCCATCTCAACTCTCAAAGGAATTCCTCCTCTCGGAGATCCCTTTTTTCCACACAAAACAGGGCTCACTCGAGCCCTTCTTCAGCTGTGACATCAGTCACTAACTTGGCCGTCGGAGGGTCCCGCCGGAGACCCCCTCCGGTCCCAGGACTTCTTTGCAGGTAACCCGGCGAAGCGAGGATTCGAGAAGCACCTCCGTTCCCGACGTTCAGGAGAGGTGATCGAGCGTCATCACTACCTACATAGAAAGTGCAGAAGAAAGATAAATAGAGAAAGGGATACAGAGGAGAAGGCAAATATTGCTGAGAGTTTGCAGGGACTTTTCTTCTAACATAAGTCCACGTTCTCCAGATCATTGTAACCATGAGGGAAGTGTCTCTTATTTTCAATTTTGAAGCTACCGGTTCCGCAATGTGCTTCTCAAAGCATAGAAAGTAACCCACACAGTTCCCGGATGAACACAAGAAAAAACTTCAATGCAAGAAGAAACATCCTTTTGACATAGGCAGAGGCTAGCTTTAGCACTCGTTATTGGTTTGTTTGGTATTCCTGAGTGGTCCTCATCTACTAGAACATATCACATCAACAGATGAAATGTACTAAAGCAAATTATATCAGTTTCTCTAACACAGCATGGGAAACGACATTTACAACATCCTGGCCATTTAAATGCAACATTCTACAAAAACTGTCTTGTTAAACAATTGATCTTATTGTGCTTCTTTAATGATAAATTGCATAAATTACCTGCCCATATAGCCAGGCATACTTACAAATCTAAATTGGAGTATGCCCAAAATTTAAGGACTCACAACTTGAGTAATAGCAGTGAATCAAGTTCAGTTCTTTCTAGGCACTTTTGAATAGTTCCTTGAAATTAACCAAAGTCTATAATCTTTGTACCAGACCCCACATTGGTACAATCTTGGTATAGCGTTAGTACAATTTGATGTCAATATAGTTTGCTATGCCTGGTATGTGCTGGTATGAACCGGTACAGAGTATCAAGAGCAGTTTTAAACAAGCTACCATAGATATTGCCAGGTGGAGATCATGGAAATGATGAAAAATTCAATTTGGAGTTACAGTCCACTGAGTTTTTGCACAAACCAGTCTCCAAATGAGTTCACAAACTCTCTAGTCCTTTGACAGGATTTGTCATACCATGATTCTATGAGCTATTTTAGTCCAACCATATCTTCGTATCTATCAATATTATTGTTCCTCAAAACTAGTAAGTTTGAATGTGCAAATGTGCATTTAGTGGAGGTAAGAAGAAGAGATGGAGATATGCCATAAAATAGATTGTAACATGCTTAAAACCTTAGGGACACATTTAAATTTAAATATAACTATAATAATCTATAATTCAACAAAAGTATAACTACATAAAAAAAACTTAAAAATTCAAATTCCCTCAAGAAAGTGGTCTTAACTAATATTACGGTGGTCAGGTTCCATGAAAAAGAACATGGTTATGTGCATAACTAAATTAAGCTAGTGTTACATGCAATACATGGTATGAACAATATATTATATTAGAAGAATTGAAAATAAAATAATTTTGTTAAATTAAAGAAGAATATTTATTTATTCTTACATTAGAATAATTGTTACATCAATTTTTTGAAATAAAGCTATGCTCATGAAAAAAGCCATGCAATTTATTAAAATGGTTTCTATCTAGCATCTTTGAAATAAAGGATGATATTGTGGATATAATCAATGCATGTTTGGTAATGCTATCATCATGTCTTATATAATTGCCAGTGCTCAAAACCAAACACGGAATGAATGGAGCATTATCTTTTCTTGTAATAGTCATAGTAGCAGCAGCAGCAGCAGTTGTTGTTGTTATTATTATTTGAGAGCATCTATAAAAAAATGAAGTTACTTCTTCATCATATGATTGCATCAATATAAGAGCTGTTGTTAGTTGTTATGACATCAAATAATAATTTTCATAAAGAAGAGATCGAATAACAAAACGAATATTATAGATATTTGCATATAGAAACATTATTTTATTTAAATAAGAAAAGAGTTTTGAACAAATATTTTGAAACATTGGCAATCAGCCATTTCCAGTCAGCCTAATCCAAGAGTTGTTTTAGAAACATTGAGGATCTCCACTTATTAGGTGCAGAGATGAGACCAAACAGACTTCAGTTTTTCAACAAGAACATTTGAACCGTCCATATAGCAAGATGAGTCACGAGTCCACTGGCACAAAATTTAATGTTGTTATGCCCATAGTTCAACTTCAATACTAGTCATTGTAATGGACGATTGGGTGTCATGCCATCTAAAGTCTAACTTTAACACATGCAATGTTTCTTTTAAGCTCACCTATGTATAACATATTGAATGTCCGATGGGGCTTGAGTTTTGTCAGTCATAGATGATTGCATATTAGAGGAGGCCTAAATAACAAAGGAATCAGAATGATACCCGGAAAGAAGTTTGACCCTGAAGAATTTGCTGGCCAAGAATGGAACTTAGCATCTATAAAACCCATTACAAGATACTCTCCAAAAGAAAATGTATATCATACAAATGCCAAAGAGAATTAACCGTAAAGTTTACAAATTATGAATACCAAAAAGAAGGTGAAACTTCAGAAAGTCAAGCTGAAAATGTAGAAAGACTTATTTCCAGAACTCGATCTATTCGAAAAAGAGTCCATTAATATTCTAAAAGAAGGTGCAGAACAAGAATTAGATCATTACGGAAAAGAAGAAGACGGAGTGAAATTAGACATTTTCAAATTCTTGGAAAACAAAGGGCAATTGTCAGGACAACTAGAAGAAAAGATAGAAAAACAATCTAAATGGCTAAATGAAACAAGGACAATGTTTTGTGATAGACCAGCAAAAACCTCTAGATTATTCAGATATAATCAAGACTGACTTCTCAAGGCTCAATCACAATCAGCTCATAGATCTAGTCTATGATTTCAAAGCAAAGAATTTCGGAAAATTTGCTTACTTGGATGAATTAGACCATGTAATAAATGTTCAGATGAATCAAGATATGCAGGACAATAAACTCTCTTTTAGCAAAGTAATGTTTAGAAATATTAGAGAAACTATAAATATGGCTACTAAAATAGGAGAATCTAGTAGTACACAAGATGTAGGAGAAAAACAAAAAAGAAGAGAACCTGAAAGTAAAAGTTTTGATAAACATACTGGAAAATATTCTTTCACACCCATAGAAATAAGTGTCCATGATTTAGGTATAATTTATAGGTCCTATAGGAAAAGGATAGACAACAAACAATGCTATCTGAAGAAAGTTAGTGAAAGACCCTACATTTTAAGCTTTATGGGATGTTCTCCACAAAGATGGGTAGAAACTTTCATAGCATGGGAGTCTAGTATTCTTCTATACTTTGCAGCCCTGAAAGATGATAGAACTACTGAACAAATTTGGGATTATCTGGAAAATTTCCTACGAGATGACATACAAAATGTATATTTAACCGTAAAACATTTACACCCTGAAAAGGTGTTAGAATACCAAAGCTTCTACGTTAAATTTATCTCTGTACCACCAGAGTGGGATAAAGATCAATACTTTGGAGGTTACCATGTGATATTACTCAGCAACATTATCGATACACTCCCCAACATCTTGATAAACAATCCACCTCAAGAGCAGCCATCATGGTCCAGATTTAGATATATCAGAATGACGGCCAAAGATTAACTACGTTCCTTACTGCAATCATCACACCTAGCTAAAAACTACTTTACTTATTTTGCATTGCATTAACCCGTAGACCGTCATCGCATCATTAACTGGTCTCCTCCTCTCTAAACCTGTACTATTGGGCAGGGAATATTACTGTTCGTCAGTTATGCTAAAAGTTTTGACTCTAATGATAGTATGAGTCTCCATAGTCCATACAGTGATAGCAAAAGACAATTAGAAAAAAGCTGTAGCATTAATCTAATAGAATTTAATTTTTATAGCCTACAAATAACACCTAATTCAGTATCAGAATTGGGTGATCTAGAGATAAGTAGTAATACAATAGGATACCCAGATATATTAGGAAATAAAAGCAATTATTAACATGGTTACAAACTTCCAATTATGTAGCTCTGATACCAGGGAAAAGGATTGACACCAAAGGCTGTCAGGCCTCTGATACAAAAGTTTGTTGGGCTCTCGATGTAGCTCAAGAGTTAAGGTGTGTACCTATTTAGGAATTGCAAAGAAAAGAAAATAGCTTAAAGCAATAATTAAGTAGGGGGCACAACAAATAGATTCATCAAGAGGTTTTGTGAAAATATCCGCGAGAATTTAGAAGGGAGCTTGGTATGCTTGATCCTACTATCTAGTGAGTTGTTGTGATTGCTCAATTTTTATACTATCTTGTGTTTAATATCTTTGCATAAAATTTATGTCATATGAATCATCGCTGCTTAATCTTCATGTCTCTTATTTTTTAAGATTTTTCTTGGATCAATTTTGAATTATTTCAACCAATCTTCGAATGAATGAAATTCATCTTTGCTTTCCCCATTAAATGATTTTCTGGTCAACCAGTTTTGAACTATTGGGCTTCCACTTTTGAGAGTGGATGACCAAATCCTCAAAACCGGTCATCCAATTTTAGTGTTGGATGACCAGTTCTCATGTATTGGTTGACCGACTTTGCACTTCTGGATGACCAACCCTTGGGAGCTTTATCTTGGCCGGTTGGATTCCTTCTTAGCCGTTTGCTCTCTTTCCTTCATCTCTTCTTTCAAGCCATGAGTCTTTATCTCAAGTTTTTCCTCTTGTTCATTCTATTTCCAATCTTCTTGCTCCTAAAAGCTCTTGGATCATGGCACCCAAAATGAGAATGGAACATGGTGCATCTTCTTCCTGAGGCATCAGTGAGTGCTCTCCCTCTAATCCTTCATGCTTTCAGTCAATGATTAGGATATCTGTAGCCTTTGATAGAATAGTTGATTTTAATTTTCTAGCTACGGAAAACTTTGAACTCGGTGATTTGTTGATATTTCAAGGTTGGAAGTTCATGCTTAATACAAACCTTCCTATTTATCCTAATCTTGTCAAAATTTTCTATCACAATATTAGTTTTGGTGATGGTAGTGTATCTTCAATTGTTAAAGATGTTAGAATTGATCTTAATGAAGATACATTAGGAGAAATTCTGAATATTCCTGCTAACGGTGATTTTGAAGACACTCTTGAAAGTAAAAATGAAAATTATTCTTGGCATTGAGGATGCTTTCAATATTGATCGTATTTTTGCCAAAGATTTGAATGTAGAAATGAGGCTGCTGCACAATATAATTTCTGGATGTCTTACTCCTAAAAGTGGCAGCTTCGATTATGTAAATGACTGTGACTTAGATATCATGTACCATATAGTGAACAAATTTTCTTTGAACCTACCCAGCTTAATGCTTCGTGTTATGAGAGAAGCAATAACTAGACTTAGAGCAGCCCTACCCTATGGCCTTCTTCTCACCCATATTTTGCACATTTTGGAGTTAATGTTAAAGGTGAGAATGTCTTCAACCTTAGCCATACTGATGTCTACAATGAGCGTACCTTGATTCGTCTGGGGATTACTAAGGTAGATGGCCAATGGACAAGGTACAGAGGGAAGGTACAAGACTCTTCTGCACCTGTCCAGGGGGAGGGACCTTCTATGCTTCATGATTTTTCTGCTGGACCTAAAGAATTTCTTACTTCATCTTATGGTTTTGTTGACCCCTCTACTACTTATTCTTATATGTTTGAAGTAAACGATCTTATGACCATTGACCCCACTCCTTCCACAAATGACAATCCTTTGCAAATAATCCTTCTGCTGATCCAAATCCACCAAATGATCCACCATCTATCTATAATTCTTCTCAACCAAGTCATCCTATCATTGCTAAAATTGACCCGAATGACATGAACATTTTAGTTTAAAGGATTTCTGATGTTGTTTCTATTGGCGGATCTAGGACCAGCTCATCTTGTTCTTCTGAAACATCCATTGTTCCCCACATCTCTTCCATGTATGCTTCCCTGGATGAAATTAAATTGAGTTTATGCGATTTACAGCAGACTGCCAGTGTTATTAAGGGAAAAGCATTCAATTATGGCGAGATGGTGGATATTACAAAAATCTTTGCCGAAATTTCTAAATTGAGAAATGATATGAATTCCCTGTTGGATAGTGCTTGTGTAGTGAGTACTGAGATTGCTACTTTTTGTGTCCGAACTGAAAAAGCTCGGTCTGCCTCTGCTAGTCTTTCAAAGATTATTTCTAAATGCCACCATATGTCTTAGGAAATTTAGGGTTTTGTCTCTCAGTTGTCTCCGCAGGATGAAGATCCTTTTCATCGACTTGCTCCACATCTGGCTTCATCTCGTCCTTCTAGACGTGGTTGTGAATCTTCTTTCTCTTCTCGATTTGAAGTTATTGATTGATGTTTTGTTGCTTCTGGACCCATGTTTATGTTTAATTTTGTTGTTGGCTTGTATGATTTCTACTTACTGTTAAGGACCAATGCTTTCATTGGCTTGTACATTAAGACCTTTATATTATCTGGATTGTACGGCTATAAGACCCTTATGACTTCATCTGCACTGTATATTATCTGCTTGATGTTGAAAACTTTATGCTTATCTTTATATTGTTATCATTTGCTATAGTTATTTCATTCCTTGAAGAAAAGACATATAGTGAAAAATGCACATCCTTTCACCTTCTTTTTAATTGATACCAAAAAGGGGGAGAAATGGAACGCATACATTCTGATCTTCATGATTTGAAAATTTGTTTTGGGAGAAATGAAATGCATACACTCTGATTTTGGGAAAAATAGAACGCACAAATTGTTATGCTTTCCTTTGACAATTTTTTTAAGTGGTATCAAATGAAATGCATACATTTCGATTTCATGATTTGAAATACACTTTCAAATTTTGTTGAGGAAATGGAATGCATACAATGTTTTTGAAACATAAAATTGCATGCCCACAATACCTTTGAAACATAAAATGCATACAAGTTTACTTTGGAAAGAATTTGAAACATGTACTCTACATTTGAAAATTTCAATGTTTTAAAACCAAAGGGGGAGTTATGCATTGTATCTATTGAAAATTATAGTTTACATGTTATTAAAAATCAAAGTTTCAGCACATTACACCAATTTTCGGCACGCATTGTCTTATACTTCAAAATTCCAAGAAATGCTTTAATTTGAAACTCTCTATTTCTTATTGAATACTTAATGGTTTTGTCATCATCAAAAAAGAGAAAATTATTGAAAACTTCGGTATGTGAGGCCTAACAACCTTCGGTGTCAAAGCCATTACCCACCTATACCCTTGGTATATTATTTATGATCAATAAAATTTTCTTTTACTTTCTGCATTTAGCTTGATCAGATAAATGTTTTTGTCTATAAAACTTAACACAATTCTTTGTTTTGGAAATTCTCTTAGCTCACAGATGGAATTGGAGTTTTCAACATGAAAATGGGAAGTCCTAAACCAAAAGGAAGTGTAAGAGAACATGGGTCCCAAAAGAGAGTTGCACAATCTTCAAGACCAAGGGGAGTTTTGATAAGTAGAGACGAGATTTGAGAGGATTTGGATGACTAGGATTGATTCAACGTCATCCAAAAGCTATAATTGCCTTTGTACAGATATTGTTGATACTTTTGTGCATCGTTTATGTCATATTCAATTGCTCAAAAAGGTGAGATAAGGGTATTGGGAAAAAAAAAAAAAGTGTCTTCCTTAAAAACTGGCATGATGTAAAGGATTACTCCTAGGAATACAAAGGACTTATACAGTCAAGCAAGATTCAGTATATGCTAACCTAAATGGATAGTAGGAAGTTGCAAATATGATACATTGACATTATCTCTAGGAAAGTTTGTGTCCTGGAGAACTAACATTTTATCTTTATGGAGTACAGCCACATCTCTGCCATTACAGGAAAACAGAACTTATTATTGCAAGTGGTAAGCAATTAAAGAACAATGGTAAAGGAAGAAAAAGGGAACAAAAGACAATGGTTTGCAGTTTTAACTTCAACAATCCTATAGTTATATTTTCCTTTTAAAAGAATGTGGCTGTAAACCTTGATAGCCCACACAGAAGTGCATTGTTTGGGAAGGAGGCTGCTTCAATTTGCAAGCATTCATGTATGTTAGCTCAAGATAACAAAATATTCACATCATATGCATGTAAATAGACAACATCATAATTAGGTGAAGACACTTACAGAAATAGATGCATATTGTGCTCATTATTTTAAGAAAATTAATTATTGTTAAAGAATCTTCCAGTTATTACGGACATTATCAATCAATCAAATTCAAAGATATTTGCTAACTTAGGAAGTTCATCTCAGTTAGCCAGGAACCTCTAAAAACGCTAAATGAGAAAGGGGAAAAAGCATGAAGCCAAACTATTTGATTTGATTTGAGATCGGTTCATCCCAAACAGTGATGCAGAAAAAACCTTAGATTACTGATTCAAGGTAAAGTATCGAAAAGTAGGGAAAAAATAAATAAATGTGAATTGTAACAGAGTCTGTACCTTGATTTAGCCTTATCTATACTTTCAGCCTTATCTCTTTCGCCCCTCCCAAACGCCACCTCATCCATGCTCTGTCCACGCCGCCTATATCTCCCACCAGATGCCACAAATCCAGGGCAAGGTCTGAAGGCCTTTATAGGCCACCAACCAAAACCAGGGACAGTTGCTATGCCACCTTGAATCCTCCCATCACCATTGCAACCGTTCTCAATTTCCTCT
Source organism: Calamus simplicifolius (assembly GCA_900491605.1). Classification (NCBI taxonomy): domain Eukaryota; kingdom Viridiplantae; phylum Streptophyta; class Magnoliopsida; order Arecales; family Arecaceae; genus Calamus; species Calamus simplicifolius. The sequence continues at coordinate 1,332,944 of UESW01003935.1, read as the reverse complement.
CTTCCACAGGTCTTACACCCCCTTAAAAAAATAAAGCTTTAACCATAAATACTTAGCAATATTAATCTCATCCTCTCACTAGGTCTGCAGGTTCAATGCATCAACCAGTCTAACAGTACATTGAAATAATATTCTTTCAAGAAAAATGTTTCATATTATTCCAGCATTCTTAACTAATTGGAACGATAAAAAAGAACTGAAACATCTGAATTCATGGCCACTACAAACTAAATTATATTGTTGTATTATGTGTAAGGAATGGCACCATACTAACAGATGTTAATGAGCTGCAATATCAGCTGGCTTTGATGCGATGGAAATAGCCGGTGCAAGGACCATAAGCACTCCCACACTGAGAGCAGGTCACAGAGCTCTTAGCGCTCTGCCCCTTTTTTATATTGGTCTAGTACCCACCCAGCAATCGATCGTACTTGATGGCATAGAGAAGCTCAAAGAGATAACGACAAGAGTATGCGATAGGCTTACTGCCAATCGTTACAAGTGTTAAATAACAGTTATGCTAGAAAACTGGAAATTTAAATCAATCAAGAACATACCTATACATAAATAAATTATCAAACTACTTGGAGGGAGAGGGAGGGAGGGAATGCTTCATGTTGAGGGGTAAAATCACCATTGCATTGATAACCGTGCGAAGGGGTTAAGATCAGCCCTGGCCCTCACTTGCTACACTGTGCCCACAAAGAATGAGCTAACCAATATGATTTGGTGGATCGAGCAACCCATAGCTCGGCTCAATCCATAGCTCGGCCTCCCCGAGCAATCCATAGCTCGGCTCCCCCGAGCAATTTATAGCTCGGCCTCTCCGAGCACTTCATAGCTTGACATGCGCCTCCGCGGAACGAAACTGTTTTCACGTCCGGCTTATTTCTTCTGTCATGTCTCAGCTGCCCTCGTATCTCAGCTGCTCAAGCCATGCTTACGCCCTGACAGCACAAACTATTTGTGTGTTTCGGCCATCAAGGCCGGGTCGTCCCTCGACCGTCCAAACCAAGCCTTTTTGCGCTCCTGCGGAACCTGGCGTGGGAGAGCCCAAGTTCAGTGTAACAGAATTCCAAACGATGAATCATATCGAGACGTGGCCTAGGACCTGCAATAACGGCTTAGGACCTACACAGTCATCGGATTTTGGGCCATCAGAAAGCTCTCCCAGCCGTCAATTCCCTAACGGATAGGATACGGATCTTACCGGCCTCGCAACAGCTTGATTCGAATAATCTTCGAATCCCAACAACCTTCGAACCTTCCAGAAGGCACTCAAGATTCAGGTGATTGCCTATAAATAGGACACTTCCAGATTTTCTCAGATACGCGACTCCTCGCTCAGTCTCAGCATTACTCTCTCTCTTTCACTGCTCCCCCCTCTCCGCCATTGGCGCTCCACTCGAGCTCCCGATAGGCCACCCCTGGAGAGACTCTTCGGAGGGGTCCTTCTCCTCACATTTGTTGTTCGTCGATCTCCACTGACTTGAGCGTCGGAGGGTTTTCCGCGGAGGGCTACTCCCAACGCCTCCCGCGTAAGGACTTCTTTGCAGGTCTGCCCAAGAGGAAGCCCAATCAGAAGACCGATCGCATCCGAGTCGGAGGACAGATTCCGGCGACAACATATTAGCGCTAGAGGAAGGGCCTCAAGTCCCATTAAAACTTGAAGAAAGGAGACAATGATCTCGATCTGGAAGAGAACCTCTCCAATGGCTAATCGGAGAAGAGCAACTTCTGAAGCCCAGGACCAGATCGCCTCCCAGAGACCCGATCCGATGAGTATCGTGGCGCCGCCGCCGCCACCAGCTGAGACTCCGTCGCCACCAGCTATCCCAGTGACCCAGGACCAGTTCGCCACACTGGTCCAGCAAGTCCAAGCCCTGACCCATATGGTTCAGGAGCGCCTTGTAGCCTCCCATCCAGTTACAGCTGCCCCTGCTCCACGCCTCCCTGAGGAGGCCGCAGCTCCCTTTTCTCCGGCCACCTCTTCCTTTGGTCCGCATGGAGCCGCGGATCCCCCACACCAACCCAAGGAAGCCAGACTAGTCCCGCAAGGGGGCTGCGACAAGGATCTCCCCAGACCTCGGCAGGTCCGGTCCCTCTCTCTGGAGTTCTCCCGCCATGATTCGACGCCATCTTCGCGCTCTCCTCGTCCGGCCCCTCTTATGCTTGAAGAGGAGATCCACCGATAGCTCCAGGAGATGTGTCAAGAGCTGGACGCCGCCAAGTAGGCTCATCCACCTCAGCCTAAGGCGGAGCAGGGTATCCCCTTCTCCAAGGGGATCATGGAGGAAGTGATTCCCTTCCATGTTAAGCTACCCGCCATCGAGCCCTACCACGGCTCCTCTGATCCTGATGATCACCTCAACAGTTTTCGGTCGATCATGATGTTCCACGGGGCATTAGATGCGATCCTATGCCGCGCTTTTCCCTCCACCCTTAGAGGGTCCGCTCGAATCTGGTTCAACGCTCTGAAACCAGGTTCCGTTGATTCGTTTGACGAGCTAAGTCATCTTTTTATCGGCCAGTTTGTCAGCAGCCGACGTCACCGACGAAGATCCGACTCCCTCTCTGAAGTTAAGCAGAGAGATGGGGAGTCCTTAAGAAATTACCTTGGCTGCTTCAATAAGGCCATGCTGGAGATGGACCACCTTAATCATGAGGTGGCTATGTCCGCCCTAGCGGGTGGAGTTTTGAAGAAGAGCGACTTCTACTTGGCGATGGAGGTCAATTACCCTCCGAACCTCTCCGATATGATGGCCCTGGCAGACAAATACGCCAGAGTCGAAGAATCACGGAGGGCTACCCGCGCCGAGCTGGCAAAGAAGAAAGAATCCAAGGACTCGGACAGGCATCGACCTACCCGCCAGCCAAGCCCACCTCGTCACCAAAGAGCTCCCCCACCGCCACCAAGAAATCGCTCTCGGAGCCCGCCTAGGCGGTTTGACCGATACACCCCACTCACTGTTCCTAGGGCGCAGATCCTCATGGAGATAGAGCGCCAGCTCCTCCGACCAGCTCCTCTCAGAGGAAACCCAACCCAGAGAGACCCCACCAAATACTGTCGCTATCACCGGGAGCATGGCCACGATATCGAGGAATGCTGGCAGTTGAAGAACGAAATTGAGAGGCTAATCCAGCGGGGCCGACTGAACCAGTTCAGGAGGGCGCCCGAGCTAGGGCAAGGGGGTGATCGGCAGGCCGAGCTTCAGCAGCCTCCTTCAAATCCACCCGTGATCGGCCATATCAATGTGATCGGAGAAGCCGGTAGTTCGTCGAACTTCGAGAATGATGGAGAAGGTTCGGCACCGAAGAAAGCACGAACGGATGAGCTCTCCTTCTCCGACGACGATCTTCGGGTGATACAATTCCCACATGACGGCGCGTTAGTTGTATCTCTCAATTTGAATAACTATGATGTAAGTCGGATCCTTGTTGATAGTGGAAGCTCCGTAAATGTTCTGTACCTTGATTTGTTCGCCAAGATGAAATTGCTCATGGAAAATCTCCGAGTCGTGGACTCCACCTTAGTGGGGTTCACCGGCGATGTTATTGTCCCAGAAGGGGTCGTAACTTTAACGGTTTGGGCAGGAATCTGGCCCCATGTGGCCACTGTTCACACAGACTTCCTGGTGACCAAGCTTTGGTCGCCCTACAATGCGATATTTGGAAGACCCGGCTTGATGTCCCTCAGAGCCGTCATCTTCGTTCCGCACCTATCTATGAAGTTTCCCACCGAGCGGGGAGTTGGTGTTGTCCAAGGAAGCCAAACTATGACTCGGCAGTGTTTTGTCACCAGCCTTCAGTCCAGGATGCCCGAGGTTGATGGGCTGGACGCTCGGGAGGACTTCGCCGAGCAACGAGGAGAACCAGTCGAAGAACTGGAAGAAGTGCCGCTGGACGAAGCCCGGCCCGACCGAACTATAAAGATTGGGTCGCTACTAAAAGGCGAGTCCCGGCAGGAACTGATCGACTTTCTCCGAAGAAACGCCGATGTTTTCGTCTGGTCCGTCTCCGACATGCCAGGAATCAGCCCTGATGTTCTCGTTCATCGCCTCAACGTGGACGAGATGCACCGACCTGTCAAACAGAAGAAAAGAAGCTTCGCTCCGGAGCGACAGAAAGCTATCGAAGAGGAGGTTGATAAGCTTATCAAGGCAAACTTCATTCGGGAGGTGAATTACCCAAGTTGGCTGTCGAATATTGTCATGGTAAAGAAGTCGAACGGCAAGTGGCGGATCTGCATCGACTTCACCAACTTCAACAAAGCGTGCCTGAAGGATAGTTTCCCTCTCCCCCGAATTGACCAGCTTGTAGATGCCACCTTGGGCCATCAGATGCTGACATTCATGGACGCCTATTCGGGCTACAACCAAATCCGGATGGCTCCCGAAGATGAAGAGAAGACCGCCTTCATAACTGACCGAGGTACTTACTGTTACCGTGTTATGCCCTTCGGTCTTAAAAATGCAGGTGCCACCTACCAAAGGCTGATCAACAAAGTCTTCAAAAAGAAAATCGACCGGAACATGGAGGTATATGTCGACGACATGCTGGTCAAGAGCAAAGAAGCGTCACAGCACGTCGAGGATCTCTTGGAAAGCTTCGCAACACTATGCAAATATCGGATGAAGCTCAACCCAACTAAGTGCGCCTTCGGCGTTAACTCTGAAAGTTTCTCGGCTTCATGGTTTTTCAACGGGGCATCGAAGCCAACCCCCAGAAAATCCAGGCTCTTCAGCAGATGGCGCCCCCGGCATCTGTTAAAGAAGTCCAGCGCCTGACTGGAAGAATAGCGGCCCTTAATCGCTTCATGGCTCGGTCTGCCGAAAGATGCCTCCCTTTCTTCAAAACTCTTCGGTCGGCTAAGAATTTCCAATGATCTTCCGAGTGTCAAAAATCATTCGAAGATCTCAAAAAGTACCTCGGCTCTCCCCCTCTCTTCAGCAGTCTAAATCCTGGAGAAACATTGTTCCTATATCTGGCTGTCTCGGAAGATGTCATCGGCTCGGTATTGGTCAGAGAAGAAAATAAGACCCAGAAGCCAATTTATTATGTCAGCAAACTGCTCCGAGATACGGAAACGAGGTATACCTGGATTGAAAAGATGGTGTTGGCTTTGATAACCTCGGTCCGAAAGTTGCGGCCATACTTCCAAGCATATTCTGTGACAGTCCTGACCGATCAACCCATCAAGGCGGTAGTCCATCGTCCGGAGACATCGGGGAGGATGACCAAATGGGCCGTCGAGCTGAGCGAGCACGACATTCGATTTCAACCTCGTCCGACCATCAAAGCTTATGTGCTAGCTGATTTCCTCCTCGAATGCACTATCCCGAAGGACGGCTCCACTCCCAACTCCCCCGAACGCCCAAAATCTGATGCCCGGTGGCTCCTCCATGTCGATGGGTCATCCAATGCCCATTGCTCTAGTGCTGGCTTAATCCTCACCAACCCGGAGGGGGTGACTTTCGAATATGGCATCCGCTTCTCCTTCCCAGCCTCCAATAACGAAGCCGAATATGAAGCTCTGCTCGCCAGGCTCCGAATCGCCCGCAACCTTAAAGTGAAGAGGCTGAACGCCTTCACCGACTCTCAGTTGGTAGCTGGCCACGTGCGGGGCGAGTTTGAGGCCCGGGAGCCAAACATGGTTCGATATCTTCAAGAGGTTCGAAGCCTACTTTCCCATTTTCCTGAATTTGAAGTTATTCAATTCCAAGATCCGAAAATGTCCATGCCGACCTATTGTCTCGGCTGGCAACTGCGGAATTGATGGATGCCGAGCGAAAGTTTCATCTGGAGATTTTGGAGAGGCCCAGCATTGCGGAAGCCGACCAAGTAATGCAAGTTGAGGCCGAACCATCATGGTTCGACCCCATCCTGAAGTATCTTAAAGAAGGATCGCTCCCAGTCGATCGAAGGGAAGCTAGAAAGCTGAAGCTGCAAGCTACCCACTATGTGCTAATTGACGACCAGCTCTACAAGCGGTCCTTCTCTATGCCGCTGCTCAGATGCCTTCGCCCATCGGAAGCTGATTACGCCCTTCGGGAGGTACACGAAGGAATTTACGGCAACCATCTGGGGAGCCGGTCGTTGTGCCACAAGGTGCTGCGTCAAGGTTATTATTGGCCTACCATGCAAAAGGATGACGACTTCGTCCGAGCTTGTGACCCATGCCAAAGACATTCCAGTATTCAGAGGCTCCCCTCCGCCAGCCTGGTCCCTATTTCCTCCGCTTGGCCCTTTGCCAAGTGGGGAATGGATATCCTCGGCCCGTTTCCATTTGCCACGGGACAGCGAAAATTTTTATTCGTTGCCATCGACTACTTCACCAAATGGGTCGAAGCGGAAGCAATTGCTCATATAACTGAGGCTCGAGCCAAGGACTTCGTGTGGAGGTCCATCATCTGCCGCTTCGGCCTCCCACACACCATCATTACTGACAATGGCAAACAATTCGACAATCCGAAGTTTTGTCAGTTTTGTGAGGAGCATGGGATCCATCACCGCCTTACCTCGGTCGGGCACCCACAGGCTAACGGAGAAGCCGAGGTAACTAACCGAACCTTGCTTCAAGGGATCAAAGCTCGGCTCTCCAGAGCCCGAGGTAGATGGGCGGACGAATTGCACCATGTCCTATGGGCCTACCGCACCACCCCAAGAGTGCCCACGGGCGAGACCCCATTTCGAATGGCCTTCGGCACAGAGGCCGTCATTCCCGTGGAGATAGGACTCCCGTCCCTGCGGGTGGAAAGCTACTTGGAGGAAGCCAGTGAGGAGCAGCTCCGCACCAACCTCGACCTGATAGAGGAGATCAGAGAAAAGGCTCGATCAGAATAGCTGCCTACCAGCAAAGAGTGGCCCGTTACCACGCCTCCAGGGTCAAAGGGAAAGCTTTCTCGCCTGGCGACCTCATTCTCCGAAAAACATCTGTCTCCAAACCGCTAGAGCAAGGAAAGCTAGCTTCGAACTGGGAAGGCCCCTACCAAGTAATGGAAGTCATCGGACTTGGTACCTACAAACTACAAGATCTAAGCGGGAGATCCATTCCTCGGACATGGAATTCGGACAACCTCCGCAAGTATCATCAGTAGGGTACACCTTCTACAGGCTCGCCTTCTTAATTTTTGTTGGCATATTGTTTTCATGATTCATGGCATGATTACCACAATTATATCACCAAAAATCATTAAAAAAATAGATGCTGCTTATCAATCCTCGGTACGACCGAGTTATCTATTTAAGCAGGAAATCTCCGAACCTCGGCTGGGCCGAGCAATAAATCTCTGAACCTCGGCTGGGCCGAGCAACAAACCTCCGAACCTCGGCTGGGCCAAGCAATAAATCTCCGAACCTCGGCTGGGCCAAGCAATAATCTTCGAAGCCCCGGTCAAGACTGGAGTGCATAAGCCCCAACCAAGACCGGGGTGGAAAAATCTCGGCTAAAGCCAAGGAACTTTTCCCACTATTAAAGCCTCGACTCAAAGTCGAAACGCATGTCTCGTTATCACAAGTCCCGATCGAACCAAATAATCCCCAAGGTTCCATCTGGATTCGGGCGGCTTACAAGCCCCGGTCGGGTCGAACAACGCAAAATCTTCGGCCAAAACCGAGCGATATCTCCACGCCTTAGCCTACGCCAAATAAGATACTATCAAAAGACTCGGACGAACCGAGCGACTTCTTAAACGTTCCAAGACAATGAAAGCGCCCCACGGTACTTCGGTAGAGGTAAACGACCTTCTTCTACCCAACAATAAAGACATACGAGCTGTCTTCTTTCGAAGAAACACCTGTTTCGTTCTACAAACGAGACCATGTTTACCGCGTGAGTCCACAGGACCGCCCAGGTCTTCCTTTGGCTCGAACAGAAACAAACGGTCTCCCTCACTGAGGACCGAACATCGATCTTAGCAAAAAACAATGCGGCGAGAACGCTGCCAAAGTATGCTATGACACGGGAGCAACAACTCTCGACACAAAAAAGAAACAGGTGCTAAAAAGAAAGAACAAAACTTTCTTTATTTCATTATCAGTAAAATGAATTACAACCTCCTAAGAGGCATGACAAGTGCGTCATAGCACAGGAAATAATGACGAGCAAATGACTCGGCCTGACTGTTGCGACCAGCTTCAGTTAATAATGATATCTCGGCATCCGACCCGAGACACCAGAGAAATCAGAGAGGGTGGATGAGCCTTGTCCCAAGCCATCCATCCACGGAGCCCTCTGGCGAGCGGGAAGAAAACCCGTGGACGCTGATGCCGGGGGACTCCCCCCAAATCGAGTGTGTACTGCTAACCACTGCCCAAGTCAAAAGGCAATGTACTGGCAGACAACATACCATCACCCCCCTCCTCATATGGCGAAAGATTCTCCGGGCGGATGAGCCCAAGAATCCGGATCAGGGGAGGAGGCGAAGTTCACGTAAGCCATGGGGGGTACGCGTACACTTCCTACCCTGCGTCCCCCATAGCAAACCGCAAAGGACACACAGGAAGCGCGTATGTGCGCTCTCCATGTGATCTCTGCGAACCTCCGTGCGCTCTCCATATGATCTCCGGGACTCCTCTCTTGAAGACGAGCTGCTCTCCAGCGGCCCCTTCATCGCCCCAACTATTCGGGGGAAGACGACTTGCCAAAGGGAAACTCAGTCCCCCTACTCTCAACCTCGAAGACATGGACATCACGAACGCTTACACGACTCACAAAAGGGAAGGTCTTGCGGATGGCCTAGCACGACCCCTTCCTCCCCTCATTTTATAGGCAAACAAACTGGGGTTTGCTATCAGAGCAGAGAGCCTCGAGATTCGGAATGCCCTATCTACGCTAGCACGTGGCCTCCCAGGACGAAAGTCGCACCCTTCGATGTGCGCCAAAACGCGTCGCCTGAGTCATGACGCACGCCAAAAGATTTTCTTCTGACCTCAAATCAAGGGTATTAAATGCGGAAGATCGTCCGCAGACCCTCGAAACATGGGCTGGCCCAGGGAATTTTCCTTCCTTGAGAAATGCCAGAAGGCGAGCGATCCACCTCCGGTCCCGAATCAGGAGCCTTAAATGCCCCGAATCGCCTACGAGTTCCTAGGATGTGATCAGGCCTGGGAAACTCCCACTCGAAGGCGACACCGTCCAATGAAAATCGAATGCTTGTCCCGCACGTCAAAAGGGCGTACATCGGAAAAGATCAGCACAGTAAATGCTCTGGGCAAAAGGCAGAAATGCCCCTCTTCCGGGATGTCTTGTATACCTCGACAAAAAGCGGGCTGGTCCCAATCAGATCGAGGTTAAATGCTACTTTATCCCTCAGCCTAAATTGGTACTGACGGAACGCTCCTCATGCTATAGAGAGACCGAATGATACGAAGCATTTCGGATGAAACTTATAAGCCCTCCTTTATCTCGGTCAAAAACGGAAGCGCCACATCCGTGCCTTACCGCGATCTCCAAGGGACAGATCGTTCACAAGACTCATACAACGAGAACCAAAATCTCAGAAATGAAAAATAAACGGCCATGAGCACAAGGGTTACAAAAAACTTTCCTTCATTCATTGCAAAAAGAGAAACAAAAAGAAAGAAAAGAAAAAGACACACTAGCCCTCACTGGGGCTTACTGTCCTCCCCTGGCGCCACCGAGCTTCCCCCATGACGTGGGGTTAGTTCGGCAACCCGCTGCTCGAGAGACGCCACCTCCCCCTCCAGCTGGTTGTTGATTCGGCGAAGGAGCTCTATCTCCCTCGTCGCGACGATCATGTACTGCTCAGCCACCCTCGCAAGCTCCTCGCGGCTTGCAAACGACATCGCCAGAACTTCTGCGTTAACAATCACCGTCGCACGGCCCCTATGGGACTCCCCGTGGCCTCTGCCGCCACCGCCAGACGCTCCGGCAGACCGCCCCCCGCCTCTGGAAGCCATCTCAATGGTTAAAAATCTTGGGAGGTTAGCTAGGAAGGCGGTTAACGATGGCATACACCCACCTGTATTTGTACCACTTCGGGCGAGTATTCTGATCGCCCGAACCGCCGTTTCCAATACCATTACTGCGGAGGCGCACCATGTGTCACCGCCTCAGTGGGCTCTCGTGGGGACCGAAGAGTCCCTCCCCTCAACAAAGAGGATCATAAATAGATAACGCTCGGAATGCGCCCTCTCTTCTTTGAACCCAAGCCCCCTTCTATTTAGATCACGGCGCTTGGGATTACGTTCCCCACTCATGAATCCACACTTCGGGATAGGGAGCCTCGGAGGGGTTGAGTAATAAATCTCCATGCCTCGTTCCAGGGCGTCTTCTCTTCGGGAACGGACACGCCGAAGAAGGAGAAGAAAAGGTCAATCAGAAAAGGCAAACAAACGAAAACAAAAGGTCAGTTTATACAGAAAATACACATGAGGGCCCCCAAAAAATTAAGGCTGGGGATCAGACCCAGCGTCTCCTACAGCAGCATCAGCGGGGGCACCGCTTGGCTCCCCCTTCTTAACAGTATCCGCCGAGATACCTCAGCAGCCGCGTCGGCGCTCAGAACAGCTTCGAGATCAACGTCTGAGATCTCCTCATATTCGTCCTCCTCGGCTCCCGGGGTGTGGGTCTCATAGCATTCAGCTTCCAGACAGGACAAGTACAGGTCAGGATAAGCTTGAGTGACCTTAGCCCGCGCCTCCTCTTCGCCGAACCGGAATGCATCGGCACAGGCCGCCCTGCGTTCCTTGGCAAATTGTGTAGAGCTCCACCGCTGAAGAGGCCCGCGCGTTTGCCTCGACCAATTGTTCCTCCAATTCAGAAGTCCTTCGATGCCTCGAAGCCATCTCCTCTCCGAAGGCCTTCAGCCGCTCCTGAAACTCCAGGCTCATCTTGTTCACCTGCAAACAAAGAGCCGAGTAAGGCAAGAGTCGGAAGGCCAAAACGGATAAAACAGGGGACACCCTACCTGCTCGTCCCGCCGAGCCAGTTCATGGCTCAGTACTTGAACTCTATCGAGAGCCTTCGATTTAGCCGATTGATTTTGACGAAGACTCTCTTTGAGTTCATCAACCCGGGACTGTCTGTCCCCAATCTCCCAATGAGCATAGTCGAGATCGTCGGAGAGCCGAGCAGCTCGCTCATCCGACCACTTTAGCTGATCCTTCGTTTCGACGAGCTCTTTATTCAAACGGATAAGCTGGTCCTACTGTCGCCGACACTTGTGCTTCTCCTCCTCGAGCCTCTTACTCTAGTTGCTTCTATCTTCGGCGTGGCTGGCCTTTAGCTGGTCCCATCTCTTCTCAAAAAACTGCTGCATGGCCTTGACCTTATCTTCGTGCTCCGCTCTAATCTGTGATAATTCCAGACTAGCCTTGTTGAATTGCTCGCGAAAGCCCTGAAGCTTATTGACTTGCATCGCAAGTTGAGAGGCTCTTTCTCTCTCAGCTGTAAGAATCTTGCGAGTCTCCTCGAGCTCCCGATAGGCCACCCCTGGAGAGACTTTTTCCTTCTTCCCACATTTATTGTTCGTCGATCTCCACTGACTTAAGCGTCGGAGGGTCTTCCGCGGAGGGCCACCCCCAACGCTTCCTGTGTGAGGACTTCTTTGCATGTCCACCCAGGAGGAAGCCCAATCAAGAGACCGATCGCGTCCGAGTCGGAGGACAGATTCCGGCGGCAACACTTCCAATAATCCAATATCGGCTTTCGAACAAATATAAATGTACAGGGTATATAAACTGTTTTACGAAGAAAATGTACCAGATTTCTTTAACAATTGAACAAATCTGTAGAAATAAAAGAGTTTTGCCTTTAAATCAAGGCATGTTAAAATCTACAAAACTGGACCTTCCATAAGATCAAACTGGGATAAGAAAATACAGCCTCCAATTTCCTCGACAAGCACCATTTCAGAAGGTTTTAAGCCTACTGGAATGAAGTCAAAGATAACATCGATCGAAAAAAGAAAAGGCTGAAGATAATATGTTAACAATGGAAAAAAATACGGAAAATTTCCTGTCAGCATCGAAGCAAAATCCGTACGAAGAAGTAGAAATCAGTTGAAATTAGTTGCAAGATTAATCTTCACCAATCACCATGAAAGATTTTAAATTTATGGAAGTACCTGAATTGAAGGGCCTCCGCTGAGTCAACGGCCGATTGGGCTTCGGCAGAACAGACCCCATCAGGTGGAGAAGGAGGAGGAGGAGGAGGAGCGGAGGAGGTTTCTTCTTCTTCGGCGACTATAGGAGAAAAGGAGGAGGAGGAGCAGGAGATGGTGGACGTCCAGAGTGGTTTTACGAGGATGGGAGGAAGGCGTGAGGATGGAGAGAGGCGGCGAGGGGAATGAAGGGATTGAGGAGGCTGGAGGGAGAGAAACGCAGCCATGGCCATTATCAAACAAAGAAGGGAGAGCGGGGTGTCAGAGGCTGCGATATTTTTTGTTGTGCCATTGGAAAAACGTGAGGAGAGAAATGGAAGGGAACAGGTGGTCCGTGCGGGGCAAGGCCCGTGGCGGGCCGGACCGACCCGGCACGCGACGGGCCGCATATAGCCGCGACCCGGCACGCGACGGCCCGTTAACATATTTTTCCAGTTTTACCCCCATGTAACGTTTACAAACAGCTACTTTCAAGGATATTTTCGTTAATATACTTTCAAAAAACCTTTTATCCCTTTCAAAACTAAAAACGGCCAATTTTTAAGGATATTTTTGTTCATTACTTAAAAGACTTATTTATTCTTCCTAATAGTCAAAAAAATAATTTATAAGATTATTTTTTATATTTAAAAACTCTTCAATCCTTATAAATACTCTAATCCCTCTTTTTCATTTCATACTAAACTATAAGCTCTCATAATCTCTCCTACACTCATAAGTTCTCCTCATCTCTTTATAAACTTTCTAGTCTCTATAATGACTAATGCTAGTTGCTCTCGGCCATCTCATGTTTTTTTTTTTAATTTGATATGGAAGAATTTAAATGTGTATTCTCTACTTATAGAGTCAATCTTGACACACCTCAATTACAAATCGGAACAAATATCTCTGATGCTAGTGTTGCTGGCTCAAGCACAAGGTCCAGGGCTAAACCCAAGACTTCTGATGTTTGAAAGCATTTCAATGTTGAAGAGATCGATAATAAAGAAATTCGAATTGTATGTAATATCTGCAAGAAAAGCTATAGCTGCGATAGTCGGCGGCCTCCATCTTGATGGCCCGCACTGTAGCCTTGGCCTTGGTCACTCTCTGCCAGGCAGCCTGCATGTCCGCCTCAGCTTTGGTCGCCCTCTCCTCAGCAGCTCGAGCCACCGCCTTGGGCAACCCGCCCTTTGGCCTCCTCCACCTTCGAGGTTGGCGATCTCGAGCCGAAGCTCGAAGGACTACAACCTCAAGCACAGCATCGGCCAGCTTCCCTTCGATGACTCGAGCACAATCGAATTATGCTGCCGTCTTACTCTCTGCCTCTTCGAACCGTGCCTCCCACTCACAGTTCGAGTCCTGAGTGGCCTGGAACTCTTTCGCCCTTTCAGTTTCCCGGTCCCAGGCCGACTCCAACTCACCCTCGCTTTCTTAGCCAGAGCTCAAGTGGTGATAGCTTCTCATCGGGCATTATTGATGTTGTCGGCGACTTGGAGGGTGACATCCCGGACGTCGAGTACTCCATTTACTGTCTGCATGAAGAAGAAGCATGTTAGATTCTATAAAGGCAAGAAAATTATTTGAAAAGATTAGGAGTCACTTACCCGAAGCATGGATACGCAAAGGTCATTGAAGACGTCGATGACCCATTGTTGGTGGATTTCCTTCCGAAACTGAGGGAGGCACACCCATCTCAGCAGCCGCTCCCTCAGCGGGATCGCCCCAGTCTAGTTCATCATCACTGACACGATCGTCGCCATTGTCATTGTGGCCGGACCAAAGGTCGCCGGCCCCGCTCCACCCCCGGTCCTAGGGCAATGACCTCCTCAGCCGCGTGTTCTATCACCACCGGGCTCGGGGCGATGACCTCCTTTGCCATCGGTTCTATCGTTGCCGGGCTCGATCCTTATGTTGGGAATTGTATCCTAAAGCCAATCATTTGATGATTGTGCTAATGTAAATTGTATATAAATTGATATATTAATAAAAGTTATTTGGTAGTTTATTCATTACAAGAACATCTTCTTAATACTCCTGATTGTAATGAAGCCCTCAGGATCTTCCTTCATGATAAAGAGGATTTATCTTTGAAGGTCTTTAAAAGAGTTCGCAACCAAATGATATACTATGACATGGCCATAGTACTATAAGTTATAGGACGTTGTATATCATATTTGTTGGTTGTCCTCTTAACCAATGAGTGTAGAGACACTGGTATGACATACAGGTGAAAGTGTAGGAGTATATTTCACCGAACGTGACTCATTTTCGGATACTCTACTATCAAGAGTTAATCCGAGAAGATATAGGTATAAGTATCTTTCAGACCTGAAGATCACAACCAGTGGCTTACAAGCAACTCATTGTACTTAGGTGCCGGACCACCTGGATGTCTAATCCAGCTACGAAAGGTTACTGGGTGCAGTTAAGTACTTGTGGTAGTCAGTTGTGGATCAAGATGGAATTTGACCTATCCCGTTAAAAGGAGAAATGCTTGTGTTTCAATTTAGCAAGACCTTGGCCAAGGCACTTCATGTGAAAGTCACATGATCACTAAAATTGAAATCACTTTATGGATTTGCTATTTAGAGTTGACAGGCTCTTAAGCCATCCTTAGCATTTGTGGTCAAGAGGATGAATTATACGGTAACTATTTCTTAGGGTTCTTGGAGTTTGCTCGGCAACTCTTCGACCTATCCGGACATCGGGTTTCATTGCTAGATGGGCACATCGATTAGTATAGAAAGTTGTTTCTATGCTACCGGCTTAGGTTCGAACCTAGAGAGTTACACGCATAGAAGTTTCCTAGGATGATCTGTTTGCTAATCAACGATTGAGAATCGTATATGATTTAATTAATCAATTTGATTGATTGAATTATCTCAATTGGGTTAAGTACAAGTGAATAAGATTCAATTTGGTTTAAGTCTATTAGAAAGACTAGTCAATTTCAAATATTGATTTGAAATTAGACTTGATTTGGATTTAAATAGATTCAGAACTAGCCAAATTTAATTTAGCTTGGACCATGATCTATGTGGGTTTAGTTAAATAAATTCAGATCAGATTAAACCATCACCTGAACCCAAACCTCTCGCATAAGGATCTCATATGATGAGATGGCTAAAATCTCATCTCATGAGAGATTAAATTCTCATGTAGAATTTAATGCCTAAACATTAATTTTCACCGAACGTCGGATTTAGCCACGACTCTTTGGTTTTCACCGAACGTAGGATTTAGCCACGTCTCTTTGGTTTTCACCGAACGTCGGAATTAAACCAAACATCGCGTCTCCTTAGTTTTCACCGAGCGTCGGAATTAATCAAGCGCCGCGCCTTCGGCGTCTCTTTGCTTTTACCAAACGATGGAATTCTTAATGTCAGAATTCAATGTTAAGGCTAAATTGAGACTATAAATAGAGGGCATTCCCTCACTAGAATACACAGAACAACAATACACGATATGTCATAGATTGTAATTCTAAAAAGGTTAGAATAAAAAATCTTAGTGATTCTGGTGTTAGCGGAAGCGTGGTGGATCTTAGAGGAAGATTCAAGTGGGAGGATTCAAGATCAGCAAAGCTATTTTTCTGTGAGCTAGCATTCCCGAAAATCCGATCATTCGGGGCTTCGCGTGGACGATACTAGAGGTCGGACGATTGAACGGCTGTAGAGCAATAAGGATTTACCTACTGTTCTTAAGGTAAGAGATTTGATCCCTAGATCTTAAGGCAGGCTTCAAGAGAAGTAGTATGACTAGTCATCTTGAAGATCAAGATATGATCTTGATATTTTTTTATTTATATGCATATTTTGGATCAATCGATCCTATATACAAGGCAAAGATATGATCTTGATGCATGTTAGATAGATTAGTATATAATCTTTAAAATTCCGCAATGATAATTGTTATCAAATTTTTTAAAACATGCATGCCTCGGAGATTGTTTCTCCCTACACCTTCTATCATCGGAACCGCCTCCCTCCTCGGCCCCATCTCCATAGGGGCCTCCTTGCTCCTCAGCTCTGCCATCGGGGCTGCCTCAACATGAGGCTCGGTAATCAGGGCCATCTCTTTCCGGACCACCTGATGCTAAGATGGGATTGGAGACCTCGGACGAGGCCTCTTCTTCCTTGGCCTCTCTGCGTTGCCGACGGCATGCCTTCTCTTCTTAATGACCGCCTTGAAATAGCTGCCGGGGACCTTCATTCCCGTGCAAGACAGAGAGTCAGAGCCAAAAAAAAGGAAGAAAAGAAAGACAACGTGTGTTGTGCTCACCAGACGTCGAGGCTATGCCGGCCTCTCGGAGGTTCTCCTTCGATAGAAGCTCCTGATAGGGGGTACTCGAAAAGACAGCAATTGGTCGTAGACTTCCCGGTCACCCTATTCTACCATCTAGTTCTTATTTAGCTCTACATTTAAGCTCCCCAATTCAACCTCACCCCCTCGATGTGTGCAAAAAAGAATTAGGATTTTCATCCCTTGATGGAGGAGGGGAGGTCTAACTTTATGGCTCGATGGGGTCTTGGTGTGAAAATCCACCATTCGAAGTCGAAATGGTGGCGAAGGGTGTACATACTTTGGAATAGGGAGACCCGAGCCAGTATACCATGGAAGCTACACAAAACTATGAAGGCACAAGGAGTTTGGAGCCAACTGCACCGGGGCTAGGTTATACCTCTTAAGAAGACTAACTATGAATGGGTGGAGGGAAAACCGAAGGCATGCTCTGAAGAACTCGTACAAGGCGACTCCCTCAGTATGGCCGGTAGTCACCCTGTCACCAAACTCAGGGACAAATAGACAGACATCCTCAGGAATCCTATAGGTGATCCTAAGAGACTTTATATCCTCGGAGGTTATGGTGGAGGCAACCCCCTCCAGACTAGCTAAACTAGGGGTGGCGTTCGAAGAAGGTGCCCAATGGACCCTAGGTGGAGGACGGGCCACCGATAGTAGCCGAACCACTGGTGGTGAGGCTGCATTCGTCGGGCGATCATGGATCGAGATTCTGCCTGCCACCACCTGATGCTAAGCTAGGGGAACCTCGTCCTCAGAGGAGGATGAGGAGGCAGACGCTACTATGGGCCTTTTGCCCTTCCTATCAAGAACCATGGAGAAAGAAAGTGAAGAAGGATCAAAGGAAACAAACCTAAAATGAAGGAGAAGACGACAGAGGGCACATGTTTCAGAAGAAGAAGGCCATGAGAGCTCGGGTTTCATGGTAGACGAGATAGGTGAGCTTTGGATGCACAAAGAGCTCAGTGAAGAAGACAAAACACCCTTTATACTTGGCTTTCAAATTGTCCCGCCTGATTCTCTGGTCATGTGGATGTCCCCAATTAGAGATAGCATCCTAATGGCCACACGATCTCCTTCACCCGAGGCGACGCGCCCCAGTAGTGCACGGAAGAGCACGATTTGAGGCTAATGATGGGACATCGATGTCGCCATCCCAATAATGACAATCACTTTTCTTCGATTTCGAGAAAAGCCTCCTTGATTTTGAGAGAAATCTCCTCGATTCTATAATGACAACTTACGAAGCGGCGGCGACGCGGTGCCCCATATTTCCTTAAATATGAAAGAGCTACTCCTCCCCAAAAATAGCTCACCATAATTAATAGCACATGAGGATCAACAACAGCAAGAATCTACACTCCTTTCGCTTGGCGGAAAATGCGGTCACACAAGCTCAGGAGTGGGGGGAATTTGATGTGGCTAATCAAGCCACGTCCTAATCGATGGACAAGATCAACTGACGGAGCTATGGTCCAGTAGACAGCAAGAGCCACTTGTTGGAGGCTGACATGTCATATCTAGTATCGGCACCGATCCTAGAGTTGATCTCAGCACTAATGCCAGAGTCGTCCTCGGCCTTCAGAGTCGGCACCGATAGTAGAGTCGGTCTTGGCCTCCAGGGTTGGCATCGATGCTAGAGTCAGTCTTGGCACCGATGCCAGAGTTGGCACCGATACCAGAGTCAGTCTCAGCACCAATGCCAGAGCCCATCTCAGCCTTTAGAGTCGGCACCGACACCAGAGTCGATCTCGGCACCAACGCCAGGGTCGGCACCAACACCATAGTCAACCTCCCATGATCCTTCGTGAGCATAGCCCGCAAAGCCCACCATGTCTGACAAGACCTGGCCCATCAACCATTTGTGGCCCACAACGTTTGACAAAACTTGACCCACCAACCATCTGCAGCCCACCATGCCTGAAAGACTTGGCTCACCAACCACCACATCTAACAAGACCTGACCCACCAATTATCTATGTCCACCATGCCTGACAAAATCTGGCCCACCACATCTAACAAGACCTGACCCACCAATTATCTATGTCCACCATGCCTGACAAAATCTGGCCCACCAACCGATCACAGCCACCTGAAGCTACCCATACCAGACAAGAGGTGGATTGACAGTTCTGACATGCTACAAGGAAGGCATGCCCCATTACTGGTGGCCTCACCGCTCATTCCCTGCCAGATGGTGGTGCCTGGAGACCAATAATTATCCAAAAAAGGATAAGAAGGACCCCCAACCAGGTATAAGAACACCCACTCATATTCTCTCAAGAAGAACTCTAGGTTTTCCTTAAAACTTTCGCTCAAGTTCATTGCTGTTACCCAATCCACTTACTTGAGCATCAGAGGATTCCTACTGGAAACCATCAGCCTTTGGGACTTTTTGCATGTCCTCAGATGGAGTGGAGCTCTCGAAAAACCCCAAAAGGGAGGAGAAAGTCACCATTTCTTAGTAGATGTTTAAGGAAGGTGATTTGGCAGCTTCCAAGTTCCTAAAAAATAAAAGAGAGAGAGAGAGACCCAATGCTTTCTTAGTTTGCTTATTGGAAAAGTCTTTGTACACCGTCTCCGGTGCAGCAAGTCCTACATGGGTTGCACCGCCTCTCCTTATTGGTCCACGTAGATCCTGCGTGGCCTAACGATGCGGGATGGTATGACTCTGATATGATGTTATGTTCTGATCATGACGGCCATTAAAAGCACTTCGCCTTTATTTTAAAAATAGTGTGCAGACAAAAATTCCCTTTCCCTCTAGCCTACTTCTACCACCATTTTTTCTTGGATTACATCTGTGCAAGAAAAACTCTTTCTTTCCCCTCACTCTGGCTTTCGTATGCAAGGAATCAGTCCAAGGTTTGAGCAAGATCCTCAGCCCTCGCTCTGAGAGTCCAGTGTCAGGTTTTCCTCCTGTTTTGATTTTTGGTCGAAAGAAAATATTTCAGCTTCAAGGCTGGAATACGCAGCTACTGAAGACTTTGTACATAATCTTCTGGAGAAAATGTCATCCGCAGCAGAAAGTAAAAAGTCTTTGTTCCCACTTCTTTGTAAAGCTTCTTTATTATACCAGCTATTTTTTATCGTTAGAGGAAGTTAATGCATAAGGAAACCGTTTAATGCGCAGGTAACTTCCTTAGACCAAAACAGTTATGACATTCTAGGAGTCATAACTGTTTAGCGTTTAGTTTTTTTCTGCACGATACCTTGAGTTTAGTGTTTTATAGCATGAATGTCATACTCTTGTAACTAGGATGTTGTACCTTATTAACTGGGGTGTCGTTAAAGTGTTTCGGCTTATATTTCTCGTTATTTTCTGTCCATATAGCTCTAGTGTCATCATTTGACAACTCGGGTGTCCTACAATTTTCTGCATTCAGTTTCAGCTAGGGTGTCCCAATATGAGAGCTGGTGATGATTGGGGCGTGGCTTAACAGTTATATCCGGGGTGCCGTTATATAAGAACCGGGGTGTCAAAGGTTTGTAACTACAGTGTCATAATGTTTTCCTTGGGTGTCGTAAGGCTAAGGTGTCGTCGTATTATTTCAGAGGTGTTGTAAGTTCTATAGCTAACATTTGGATGCTAGGGTGTCGTAGGTTATTTTCTGGGGTGTCGTCACGTCTATAGCTATGAGAGCTGGGGTGTCATAACAGTCTTTTCTGGGGTGCCGTAAGTTGTTTTCTAGGGTGTCGTAGGTTATTTTCTTGGGTGTCATATCGTAGTTTTAATCATGAGGAATTTGACTGTTGCTTTTAGGGGTCGTTTCATCGTTTTAATCCTTCGTGACACTGTAGTTCAAACATCATGACACCCTAGCGACAATGCTACGATACCAGTGTTTACAACGGACATTGGAGAAAAGCCCCGCGACACTCGAGGAGGAATTCGGTGAAAAATCCTTTGCGACACTGCAGTTGAAACGTTACAACACCCTAGCGACAACGCTACGACACCCATGCTTATAACCTTCGTGATCGAAAAGGCCTGCAGTGTCATAATGTTTCCTTAGGTGTCGTAAGGCTGGGGTGTTGTCAGATAATTTAAGAGGTGTCGTAAGTTCTATATAGCTAACATTTGGAGCTAGGGTGTCATCATTTGATAGCTCGGTGTCGTAGGTTGTTTTTTGGGGTATCGTCACGTCTACAGCTATCTGGGGTGTCGTAGTTAGTTCCTACCTGAACAGTTTCAGCTATGGTGTCATAATATGTGAACCTTGGTGTCCTTAGGCCCTGCCTGAACAGTTTCAGCTAAGACACCCGTGCTTATAACTGACGTCGGAGAGAAGGCCCGTGACAACCCAAGAGAAATTCGCCCAAAAATCTTTGTGACACCCTAGTGGAAACGTTACGATACCCTAGCGACAACGCTACGACACCCATGCTTACAGCGGACGCTGGAGAAAAGCCCCACGACACCCGAGGAGGAATTCGATGGAAAATCCTTCACGATACCACAGTTGAAACGTTACGACACCCTAGCGACAACGCTATGACACCCGTGCTTATAGCCTTCGCGATCGAAAAGGCCTACAGTGTTGAAATGTTTCCTTGGGTGTCGTAAGGCTGGGGTGTCGTCGGATTATTTCAGAGGTGTCGTAAGTTCTCTATAGCTAACATTTGGAGCTAGGGTGTCATCATTTGACAGCTCGGGTGTCGTAGATTGTTTTTTGGGGTGTCGTCATGTCACAGCATTCCGAAGTATCATAGGTTGTCTTCTGGGGCGTCGTTAGTTCCTACCTGAATAGTTTCATTATTTTTTATATGGGGTGTTGTAGGTTGTTTTCTGGGGTATCGTCACGTCTACAGCGTTCTGGGGTGTCGTAGGTTGTTTTCTGGGATGTCGTTAGTTGCTAAAGGGTGTCGTTATTTTTTATATGGAGTGTCGTAAGTTGTTTCATGGGATGTCGTTAATTCCTGCCTGAACAGTTTTAGCTACGGTGTCGTAATATGTGAACCTTAGTGTCGTTAGGCCCTGCCTCAATGTCTTATGAATGGGTGTCGTTATTTTATAGCTTCGGTGTCATTTTCTGTAAACTGGAGTGTCGTGACTTCTGAATTCGGCTGTTGTAAGTTCATGTCTTTGACCTTTAATGGGTGCCATAGTTTTTAACTAGGAAGATGAACAGGGAGCCATTATTCAGATTATAGATAGCATGTATTCCTGGTATCTGATGTTCGACCATAATTATGTTGTCGTATTTCTTCAACTGAGGTGTCATATTTTTTTAACCTTGGTGTCCTCATGCTTTGTTAGGATATTTTGACAGCTAAATCTATGGATATCATTGTTCATGACTGTGTATCTATATTTCCACAAATAATGCTGAAATTATAGATCAGAAAGAAATCGAGCACACTCCCGGCCGTGCACCTTCACCCATCGCTCCAAATGCAGGGGATGATATTATAGTTCCTCAAACTGGAATGAAATTCAATTCAGCAGATGATATATATACTTTCTACAATGGATAAGCAAAAAGAGTTGATTTTGATATCACAACAGTGTGTAGTAGGGCCAACAACAATAAACAACTTTGCTTCAAGCACCTGGCGTGTTGGAGGCAAGGAAAATCTAGAAAAACAGAGAAGAGTATGAATCATAGAGATACTGGGAAAGTTGATTGTATGGCATCCATAAAAGCAAGACTGAATGCTATAAGTGGTAAGTGGATTTTGGTTGAGGTTTCTCTAGAACATAACCATCGAATGTCCATAACATCAACTGGTTATCTACGGTCGCATAGGAGGATCAGCACACCAGAGAATGTAGAGATCAGCAATTTACATGCCGTGAATGTGCCGACAACTCAGATATACTCTGCCATAGCAAGAAAAAAAAGGGGCAGAAGACAATTGGATTTCATAGAGAAGGATGCTCGTAATTTCATTTGTCGTGAACTGAAAGAAGGAGATGCTCAGTTGATGGTAATCCATTTCACGAAAATGCAACTCAGAAATCCCAATTTCTTTTATACCTTAGACCTTAATGATAATGGTCATCTCAGGTCTGTCTTCTGGATTCATCCAAGGTCAAGATTGGCATGCACATACTTCGGTGATGTTCTAAGCTTTGACTCAACCTACTTGACAAATAGGTATCAAATGCCTTTTTGTCCATTCGTTGGGGTCAATCATCATGGACAGTCCACCTTGCTTGGTTGCACATTGTTGTCTGATGAGAATACTGAGACATATAAATGGGTTTTTCAGTTATGGCTGGATGCAAATGGTGGTTAAGCACCTATTGTCATAATAACTGACCAAGATAAGGCAATCGAGGCTGCTGTTAGGGAGGTTTTTCCTAACATACGACATCGATTTTGTCTTTGGCATATATTGAAGAAGATACCTGAAAAGATTGGCCACATTTGCACAGCAAATCCCAAATTTATGGTTGATTTCGATAAGGCGATATATGATTCATTGACCATACAGTCATTCGAGGAAAGGTGGGCACATGTTATGGAGAAATATAAAGAATGCAAGGCTATAGATTGGTTCAATATCCTTTACGAATGTCGGGATAAATGGGTCCCAGTTTATCTAAAGGATACATTCTTCGCAGGTTTGTATGTCATTGTCTTTGGTTAATGTTTGCGTTTAACGCTTCTTTTTTTGACAAAATTATGTACAGGGATGTCATTTTCACAAAGGAGCGAGGGCATCAATCACTTCTTCGATGGGTTTATAAATTTGAAGACTATATTAACAGAGTTCATAGGTAAGTACGAAGATGCCTTAGAGAAAAGGTACGAGAAGAAAAATGAGAAAGATAATAGGACATTGCAAATGATTGCTTTCCTAAGAACATCATCACCTTTTGAGAGACAAGCTGCAGAAAGGTATACAAGACGCATTTTCTCCGACGTCCATTGTAAGCATGAGTGTCGTAGCATTGTCGCTAGGGTGTCGTAACGTTTCAACTAGGGTGTCGCGAGGATTTTCTGGCGAATTCCTCTTGGGGTGTCGCGGGTCTTCTCTCCAGCGTCCGTTATAAGCAAGGGTGTCTTAGCTAAAACTATTCAGGTAGGGCCTAAGGACACCAAGATTCACATATTACGATACCGTAGCTGAAACTGTTCATGCAGGAACTAACGACACCCTATGAAAAAACTTATGACACCCCATATAAAAAATAACGACACCCTTAGGCAGGAACAAACGACACCCCAGAAAACAACCTACGACACCTCGGAATGCTGTAGACATGACGATACCCCAGAAAATAACCTACGACACCCGAGCTGTCAAACGACGACACCCTAGCTCCAAATGTTAGCTATAGAGAACTTATGACACCTCTGAAATTATCCGACGACACCCCAGTCTTACGACACCCAAGGAAACATTACAACACTGTAGGCCTTTTCGATCGCGAAGGTTATAAGCACGGGTGTCGTAGCGTTGTCGCTAGGGTGTTGTAACGTTTCAACTAGGGTGATGCAAAGATTTTTGGGCGAATTCCTCCTTGGGTGTCGCGGGGCTTTTCTCTAGCATCCGTTGTAAGCATGGGTATTGTAGTATTGTCGCTAGGGTGTCGTAACGTGTCAACTAAGGTATCGCAAGGATTTTTGGGCGAATTCCTCTTGGGGTGTGCGGCCTTCTCTCCAGCGTCCATTATAAGCACGGGTGTCTTAGCTGAAACTGTTCAGGCAGGGCCTAAGGACACCAAGGTTCACATATTACGACACCGTAGCTGAAACTGTTCATACAGGAACTAACGATACCCCATGAAAAAACTTATGACACCCCATATAAAAAATAATGATGCCCTTAGGCAGAAACAAATGACACCCCAGAAAACAACCTACGACACCCCGGAACGTTGTAGACGTGACGACACCCCAGAAAACAACCTACGACACTCGAGCTATCAAACGACGACGCCTTAGCTCCAAATGTTAGCTATAGAGAACTTACGATACCTCTGAAATTATCCGACGACACCCTAGCCTTACGACACCCAAGGAAACATTACGACACTGCAGGCCTTTTCGATCGCGAAGGTTATAAGCATGGGTGTCGTAGCGTTGTCGCTAGGGTGTCGTAGCGTTTCAACTAGGGTATCGCAAAGATTTTTGGGCGAATTCCTCCTTGGGTGTCGCGGGGCTTTTCTTCGGCGTCCGTTATAAGCATGGGTGTCATAGCGTTGTCGCTAGGGTGTCGTAACGTTTCTACTAGGGTGTCACGAGGATTTTTGGGCGAATTCCTCTTGGGGTGTCACGGGCATTCTCTCCAGCATCCGTTATAAGCACGGGTATCTTAGCTGAAACTATTCAGGCAGGGCCTAAGGACACCAAGGTTCACATATTACGACATCATAGCTGAAACTATTCGTGCAGGAACTAACGAGACCCCATGAAAAAACTTATGACACCCTATATAAAAATAACGACACCCTTAGGCAGGAACAAACGACACCCTAGAAAATAACCTACGACACCTCGAAACGATGTAGACGTGATGACACCCCAGAAAACAACCTACGACACCCGAGTTGTTAAATGACGACACCCTGCTCCAAATGTTAGCTATAGAGAACTTACGACACCTCTAAAATTATCCGACGACACCCCAGCCTTACGACACCCAAGGAAATATTACGACACAGTAGGCCTTTTCGATCGCGAAGGTTATAAGCATGGGTGTCGTAGCGTTATCGCTAGGGTGTCGTAACGTTTCAACTAGGGTGTCGCGAAGATTTTCGGGTGAATTCCTCCTTGGATGTCGCGGGGCTTTTAGGTCACTCGTTCGTTGTAAGCATGGGTGTTGTAACTGCGGTGTCATGAATGATTTTTGGCCGAATTCCTCCTTGGGTGTCATAACGTTATAAGCACTGGTGTCGTAGCATTGTCGCTAGGGTGTCGTGATGTTTGAACTGCGGTATCACGAAGGATTTTTGGTCGAGCATAGCTGGGGTGTCGTATTTGTTTAACAGAGGTGTCTTATTTCTTTAACTTGGGTGTTGCAATACTTTCGACTTTTTTCCTGAGGTGTCATCACTGATTTTTGGCCAATTTTCTTCTGCGATATTGCGAGGCTTTTCTCAAGCATTCGTTTGGAGCACGGGTGTCGTAGGTTTATAACTACGGTGTCTTAACAGTAAATCTGGGGTGTCGTAGCTTTTATGACGATTGAAACGCTATGACACCCCCGGATAGCAACAAATGACACTCCTGATTAAAACAACCTACGTCACCCGAGAAAACAACCTACGACACCCTATAAAACATCTTACGACACCTCAGAAGGACTGTTACGACACCCCAAAAATAATCTGTCGACACCCCAGAAAATAACTTACGACACCCGAGCTGTCAAATGATGATACCCTAGCTCCAAATGTTAGCTATAGAACTTACGACACCTCAGAAATAATCCGACGACACCTCATCCTTATGACACCCAAGGAAAACATTACGACACTGCAGTTACAAACCTTCGACACCCCAGTTCTTATATAACGACACCCTAGATGTAACCGTTAAGTCACGCCCAACCATCTTCAGCTCTCATATTGGGACACCCTAGCTGAAACTGAATGCAGAAAATCATAGGATACCCGAGTTGTCAAATGACGATACTAGAGCTATATGGACAGAAAATAACGGAGAATATAGGCCGAAACACTCTGAGGACACCCCATTTCATAAGGTATAACATCCTAGTTAAAAGAGTATAACATTCGTGCTACAAAATACTAAATTCAAGGTATTGAGTTACCTGTGCATTAAACGGTTTCCTTATGCATTAACTTCCTCTAACGACAAAAAACAGTTTGTGTAATAAAGGAGCTTTACAAAGAAGTGGGAACAAGAACTTTTTACTTCATGCTGCCTGCTGCGGATGACATTTTCTCTAGAAGATTATGTACAAAGTCTTCAGTAGCTACATATTACAGTCTCGAAGCTGAAATATTTTCTTTCGACCGAGAATTAAAACAGGAGGAAAACCTAACACCGGACTCTCAGAGTGAGGGCTGAGGATCTTGCTCAAACCTTGGACTGATTCCTTACATCCGAAAGCTAGAACGAGGGGAAAGAAAGAGTTTTTCTTGCACAGATGTAATCCAAGAAAAATGACGGTAGAAGTAGGCTGAAGGAAAAGGGTATTTTTGTCTGCACACTATTTTTAAAATAAAGGCGAAGCACACGATCGGAACGTAACATCGTATCAGAGCTATACCGTCTCGCATCGTCAGACTACGCAGGATCTACATTGATCAATAAAAAGAGACGATTCAGTCCACATAAAATTTGCTGCACCGAGGCGGAGTCCAAAGACTTTTCGTTGCTTATTTCCACGCTATATGCGGACCCAATAAATGAGCTTCGACCGCAATTCTAAGACCGGCCTGATTTTAGCGTCTTCAATACCGTAACCTTCCAACCTTGTCCCAGTTATTTGCGATCAATTTTATAGATCCTCGTTGACCAAGCGCCGTCGAATCTAGGTCAGTTTCATACTTCGATATGCTTTTTTTAATTGCCTGTCAATCTAGCGTTAATCCTCCACGGCTTGAGACCGACATTGTTGGTTTTTCTTGAGTAAGTTCAATCGAAGCCTTAATCTGCATGAGCTGCATCATGTTCTGGTTGATGGTATTAGTTTGCTTTAGAATCGGTGTTTAAGTTTATGCACCATCGTTTGTAAGAATCGATGATTCAGTTGTTATTTTTAATTGAAGACAATCTTTGTTTTTATGGATTCTTTTGCAATAGTAAAGCACATTCCTTGCATTCCACACATATTTCTGAAGCATCCATGCAGGCCATTCTTTTCTAAATCAATTGCTCAAACCTTTTAACTCTAGCATCACCAGGACCAGTAGTTCTTTTGTAAATCGATGCATATCAGAGGGTAAGGTAGAGCTAGCTACGCCCTCCTCCCATTTTTTTTTTATAAAAAAATCCAAGCCAATGAAATTATAATTTTTTTGATGGCATTCCCTTGTTTCTAAGTACATATTTTTTCCATTGTCTTTTTCTTCTGCATCCAAGTATTTCTAAAGGAGGATAGAGCGTGATGTGTTGTCCGTAACCAATTTAATTGCCAAAACCAATTCAAGAATTTCTCTACATTCTTTTTATAGACATTTTTAACTCATTGCCTGAAATCTTTGGCTAAAGCTTGTGCAGTTTCAAAACACTGGCATAACTCTGCCTTCCATTGGTTTCAATCTGTCTTAGTGGCGTGTGCTTTGACTTGTGAAGCCCTTGTTCCAGCCGTCAAAACTTTGCCCACCAGTTATCTGCAAAACATATGCAATGTGTATTCTACTTGTAATGAAGATCTTGTCGTTTACATGATAATATTCTTCTTTCTTGTTAATCAGTTTTCATGAATCATATTTGTATGTGAAATCTTTTTTTCCCCCCTAGAATTTTCTGCAGTGGAAGATGGTGAAATGCATGATGGAGAACGCCATAGGGTGGAAATTATAAAGAAACATACTCAGGTTTGTTTGACCATAGTTTCCAATTAGAGAATATGTTCTTAAGGTAGTGTTTGATTCATAAAAAGCTATCCCTGGATAAGTGTACAGAATAGCATTTATCCAGGGAATAGCTTAAGGGATAACCACCTTTTTTAAATAACAGCTTTGCCATCAAGAGGTAACTCTAGTTATTTCTGGGGTCCCTAGAGAATAAGTTCAGGGGATAACCCATGGTTAAATATGGGTTATTAACCATGGGTTAACCCCTCTGGCTAAACTTTTTCAGAGTTATTCCTTCTAGTTATAACTTTTGGGGATAAGAGGGGATATCCCCTAGATATCCCTCCTTATCCCCTATTTCAAACACAGTAAGTGGCAACTGAATAGAAGACAGAGAAGGCATGATCAACAAGAATGCTAGTCTCTGTGGACTCGGGCCATCTATAGGAAGGCTATTGAATGGAAGATTTCTGGTCTTTTTGTCTTGAAAAATTAAGGTGCGAATCCAGAAATAAACTAATATTTGTTAAATATTCATACTAAGTCCCCATACGGTTGTGTATGGTTTAAAGATTCTATGCATGGCGCATCAAAATAGTTGCTTTTAATTCATATGTTCCTCATGTGGAATAGATGATACTAAGGCATTATAAATTTTTTTTAAATCCCCATTGCAGACCATATGTTGATGAATTTGTCCATGAGGATCCACAAAAGAAGCTTGCCCTATTGAAGCCAAGAGTACCTAAAGGGGAGTCTCCTCCTGGCTTTATAGGCTTTGCAGTCAACATGATCGAAGTGGACCGTGCGCACTTATGTTGCCTCACACCCAGTGGACATGGCCTGAGGGAGACCCTATTTCATACCTTATTTTCCCACTTGCAAGTATATAAAACAAGAGCTGATATGCAGAGTGCTCTACCTTGTATAAGTGATGGTGCCATCTCTCTAGACGGGGGGATGATCAAAAGCTATGGTTTTTTTAACCTTGGTGATAGGTGAGCACCTTATTTTCAAATTTTGTCAATAAAAATTTGTTGTAATATTTTAAATTATTTATGCTTGTTTTCCAGTTTCATATGCTGAGAATAAAATTTTTATTTACATGTAAATACATTATTTTCAAGTTTTTCCCAAACATCAGCAATGGATAGCTGTCAGCTCATTTTTATATTTTTTGAGCTCATATTCTTGTTCACATTTTTTCAGTTTACACATCATGACACATTCTTAAGCATACTTCCTAGTCCTCTTGTATGGCCATTTCTGCAATGATACGAAGAACATTAGAAAGCTGATCTTGTTAGGTTAGTAACATTAAATATTACATAAATTTTTCATAATTCAATAAATTGTGGTAATTTAATGTTCCGAATATAAGTTGATAATCTAGTCCCCTTTTTATACAGTCAATCCATCACATGCAAACGCAAACATAAGATATGCATAAACTAGTTTTAAGAGGCTCGTTGAGAATCTGATTAAAGCTCTTTTAATGTGGTATATAATAAAGAGATTGTGTATGATTTACTATTTATCGATATTATTCTATATTTTAATAGATATTGCTAATAAATTCTTTATGATTCAGGAAAGATGTTGAGGTTACATTTCCAGTTAAGTCCTGGGACCTCTAAACCTGCAAATGTCATTGAAATTGAGCAGAAGCTCAAGCTTATGAACTGGCAGAAAGAAAGGCTTGCTGAAGATTTTGAAAGAGAAGAGGAATTACTAAACTATGAAAAAAAATCATTCAACAATCAAAAGCAAGAGTTTGTGAGGTACCTCAGTGAGACTGAATCTCATATCAAAGAGGTACTACCATAGACTGATTTTGCTTTCTTTACCCAGGAACCATATTAAGTTTGAGAAGAGGAATGCTAGCACTTTAACAGATGATTTAACTACCATTGCTTCATACGTTTTCAGCATTTGGACTTGCGGATACAATGCTAATGCATGCCAACAGAAAATGGTTATTATTTTATAAAGTGGCGATTGGGTTTTAATTTTTGTGCTGAATCTTCTTTTGGATTTCTTTTCAATGAAAATCACTTCTCATATCAATTTATTGAAGCAGAAGTTAAATCTTATTGTTCACAAGATGCCTAAAGAAGGAAAAGAAGGGTTCTTAGTTGGTAGTTTTTGTTTTGCTGCATATCACACCAAGGTTATGTCATTTGATTGTTATCTTTGGCAATTTTTATTTCTTCTTCTTTCTTTTCTTTTCTTTTCTATTTTTTGATAGCATAAGGCATTTAGTGGTTAATAGATTAAGACTATGAGGAACCAGTGAAAATTCTTGAGGACTTGAGAAATGGAAATTGAGTCTTATGCTTAATGAAGACTACTGATGCTATTGTAGAATTGCAGTGATGTTGTGGTTAATAAAGGAGAGTTGTGGTTGTGTGTTGAACAAAGATGCAAGTTCTGTGGAGTGACGCATGATGGAGGCTGGTTTACTTTGCTCAGATTCTAATGGATGGGAGAAGACTAAGACAGTGACCCTTGGACCACCAAAGATTGTCATAAGGAGACAGCAAACTGGGTACCAGGTTGGTTCTTTGTTCCCTTTTCCATAATTTTTTGGAATGAAGCCTGAGAGAAGAAGACTATTAGAGGATTTCAATTGCTGTGGAAATTGGGTTCCTAGGGAGTTACGGATTTCATTATAAGGGTAAATTGGGCCAGTGTTATTAGGCATTTGTTTAATAAAATAATGCAACAGCATCGAACTTTATGAATGCCTGCATTTTGTAACTATCTAAATGCAGCTTGTGGCTTTCATAATTTTGTAATTTTCGGAATAATTTTTGCAATTGGTTTCTTTCAAATGTGGAAAAAAAAAATTCCCGGCAGATGATTGAACTTTTTGGATCCGGTAGCTTGCATTTGTCTCTCCTGCTATTCTTATCCTTCTTAAATTAATATACAGATAGCCTTTCAGGATATACCAGATAATTGAGGAATCAAACATACATTTTTTGACAAAGAGGCTTGATTTTTTAATGATTTACCCACTGCACTTTAAATGCCTTGTTTATCTTTTAAAACATGAAATTTCCAAGTGGATCTTAATATTTGGTCCCAAAGGACTTTAGTGCTTAAACATGACTTTAGCAAGATTTTCACCTTAGATCCTGACATAACAAATACAGCTAGAGGCCTCTTCCTATCTTCACCAATAATCAAGTCTCAACAAAGCCTTGAATAATGCCACCTAGGAGATACCACCTTTTCAAAAACATGCTAGAATTGAAGGTAGAGGATGCCAAACGAGATAGGCAGCATATTGAATAAAATCACGCAAAGCATGATCCGGATGACGGCTCATGGCATGTTGATATGGCACGGGCCAGGCATGTGACCTAGCTTGGCATGGCCTTTGACAAGCTGAACACATAAAGCGCCACCTGTAGTCCGTTTGTATATTTTATAACATTTTTGCTCCCTTATAATATCCATAAATGGCTGGTATTAGAAGTATTCTTATCCATTTCTTTACAAAAAAAAAAAAAAAATCCTTTTGCCTTTTTCAACAATCAAAAGTAATTAATTTTTAAGAATACCCTCATTTATTGCTTAAAAAGCCCTATTTTTTTTTTTCAGCAGCAAAAAAAAACTAGTTTGCAAGGTTATTTTGGACATTTAAAGGCTCTCCAATTGTTATAAATACCTCCAAGGCTCTCTTATTTCGCACCAAATTTTAAGTTCTCCTAAACTCTCTTAAGCTCTTGCTTTTCTAATCTTCCTACAAGCTCTCCTAAGTTCTTTAATCTCCCTACAAGCTCTTTTACTCTCCCTCCTAGCTTTTTAATCTTTTACATTTTTTATAATTTTTTATAAACATTCTAATTTCTTCATAAGCTATTTAGCCTTTACAATGGCTGGTGCTACTTGCTATAGCTCTCGTCCACCTCATGATATCTTTAAACTCAACATGAATGAGTTCGTTGATCTTGATATATCACAATCATATACTAGAACCATGTCTCAACACCAGTGCTATTGGCTCAAGCATCATATTCAAAGTTAAACCCAAAACTTCTATTGTCTGAAAGTACTTTAATGTTGAAGAGATTGCTAGCAAAGGATCCAAGTTGTATGCAATATCTGCAAAAAAGATTACAATTGTGACACTCAAGAGGGAACAAGCATTTAGTCCAATACTTAAAGAAGCATAAAAATGCCCTCAAATTTAGTTCAAATGAGTTATCAACTTTTTTTTTTTTTTTAGGAGATGGATAAAAAAGAACTATTAAAATTAATTATAGGTACCAAAATATCTTTTTTTATCTAAAATGTACATTTTAAAAAATATATAAAAACTACCTAAATCCTACATATTTTTTTTAAAATACTACTAAATCTAATTCTTTTAAATAATTTTAAATATAAATAATATTTAATTTTTTATTTTTCAAATTTTAATGGTAGAGTAGCATTTATGTCTAATGTTTAGAGCAGCAATTTTAGCTTATCTTATATCGTATTATCGAATATTTTATTGATTTTGGCAAGATTATGCAAAAAATAAATTATTAAATTTAAGATTATTTAAATTTTTGTGTCATGCCTTCAACATTTTTAGTGCCATCATGCATATAGTATGTGAACATTTAAAATAGCACCTGCATTATATCTTAGAATGAAAATTATTTCATATAAGATATGTATGTCACATTTTGAATTTAGCTTTTCAAAATAGTTTAGAAGTTATTGATGAATATTTAAATAAAATTAGAGATGCTATTAAATGCATAATGTCTTCACAACTAGAAAATAAGATTTTAAACATTTATGTGTTGCTCATTTAAATCTAAATAATTTTTATTAGATGTACACTATAGGATCGAATCCTATATATTAATATTGAATAGGAAGGATATTATTATTATTATTTTATGATGATCATTTCTCAGTGATCCTATATTAGATTTTCATTGAACTACTTATGATACTATTATGCAATTTTCATAGTATTTTTATGATGCTACAAATATTTTATTTAGTAATATCCCATCGTTCCTATAATTTTGCTATAAATCCATAACATTACGGCTGTTTTGCAACTTTTAAGAATATAGAAAAATTTAAAAATATGATTCAACCAATATAATTAAAATTTAATAAATATTGATAAGAATTTTTTTATTGTTTGGCTTTAATTATAGATCCTATATTTAAATTACATGATGTGTTAGAAATATTAGAAGAAATTTATTGTAATATGATGCATAACATTGGGAACATTCAAGGTAAAATTACTAATTTATTAAATAAAATGTGTATTTTATATAATCAAAAATATAATAAAGGTAGAGGCTTTAAGTGGCAATAGTGGGGGTGATAAGGCTAAAATATGAAATATTATTAATAGAAAAAATGTTATAATTTCACCGAATTATCTTTTATTTAGGTAATAATTTTATAAATATGAACCAAAAAAAGTTAATAATTTTGATATTTTAGCATATTAAAAGTATATAAAAAATTATTCTATGCATGTCACCATATCTATTAATCTGCTATGGTTTCATAGTGGCATCAGAGTTTGCTTTTAATGCAAGAGATCAAACATTTGATTCCTTTAAATGACTTAAAAATTGGAGACAGTAGACGAAAGGAATGATCGTTAAGAAAAGAAGATCAAGCAGCAAATGATAGGATGACATAACATAATTTAATTTATTTTATTTTTATAAAATTAATTTTTTTAAAAAAAAAAAAAAATTATTTAGCCCATCAATTTTGGTACATATCAGATAAAGATGAAGTTAAAGATTTTCATACTGATGAAGATGAAAGACGAGAGAAATTAACCGTGAAGAAAAGAAAAGGAATAAGCAAGATAATGGTAGGATGACATTATCATAATAGCAATAGCAAGTCATAAGTAAAGCTACATATATTTAATTATTATAAAATTAGTATAAAGAATCAAAAAAATTTGTTTGGGCCAACAGGACATGGTTCTGTTCTATTGGGCATGGGTATGTGGTTTGTGCTACGGCCCCCTCCAGCGTCAACGACCGTGATAGTTGGCCAGTAACAGAAGATGTGTGAGTTAATGGTTCATCATCAAGTCATCCCGGCATAATACAATCTATTTGATATCTCTACTTTCAGCAAGGTTTTGAATTCATGTTACTGAATTCGGAGCCCAATATCGTGTAACGAAAACATGTCACTCTAGTCGATAGAATATATTTTTCATTGTTTCATGCCTTCAATAATAGCTATCTGATGGATAAAATTAGATGTCATATCCTTGGGAAGCTAGTGTCAGAATGAACAGAGGTGATGGACAAAATTAAAATTCCTCATACTGCTCGCTAAAGTCCTGGTCAAGCAACATAGCTTTTCAGACTTAAAACTGATTGGTTGTTGAACTATATATATTATAATGCTCAATTAAAGATGATGACAATCTGCCACCCAAATAACATCTTTATGTTGGTTTTCAAACTACTTGTCTAATGTTGTTTTGATGTCTTCAATTGAAGGCAAGAGAATTATTGTCGATGATGTATTGCTATTTATCAATATGAGTCAAAGGTCAAGAACAATCAGGTCACCAAACCATTAGTGTAATCATGAATGACCAGTGTACTATGGGAAAAAAAGAGACGTGAAGATTTGGTAAATTGGTGGTCATGCTGTGGATTATTAATATCAATGGCCACTTCTCTTACCTACCATCTAGGCCAAAGCTAAAAATTTGTACCAACCTGAACAGGTCAGGAGTGACATTGAAGCTACGCGTTTGCTCTATGAATGATTTTAAATTCAAGTGAGTGCTTGACAAACTGCAGATCAGATGGTTATTGAAATTTAGAAAAAGCCAACCTCCTGCCATTCACCTTGTTGTCCATCCGGAAATGTCCAATGAAAGTTGTTGCCATCCTTGTGTGGTGTAGTACTAGCATACCTTATGATTTTATTTGATTTGATCTGACTTTCATATGCACATAAGTTATTGACCGGCATGTATTCTCTCAAAAAAAAAAAAAAAACAGCTGTCAGAATGCATTTATATGTGCTTGTTATGATTTTTTTTTTTTTTTTTACAGACAGATGATCACACCATTTTAGGGTGAGTCAAGCCCGAAATATCAGAATACAAAAGTTAGAACAGAACAGAAGGGCAAGCATCGCCCTGCTTCCGGCTCCAAAACCCAGAATGATCGGCAACTCTAGCAGCGATCCAGTCAGCCGCAGAGTTAGCTTCCCTATAGATATGCTGGATCAGGGTATGCTGAACTCCCTGAAGGATGGACCGGATGTCGATGATCAAGGAGTTGGACGACAAACAGATACTAGGATCCTAATGGAGCCAACGGATAACAGTGATAGAGTCCCCCTCAATGATAAGACAGCGAGCACCCAGAACACGGGTGGCCCAGGAAATCTTTACCCAAGCTGCCGACAGCTCAACCAGAGGCACAGATGAGTCAAGATGGCCAAACCCTCCAGCAGCCAACAACTCACCATTCGGACCACGTATCACAAAAGCTGATCCAGCAGATCTACCCTGAACACTCCCATCAAAATTGATTTTGATAAACCCTAGAGGTGGGGGCTCCCAAGAAATGAAGGCCGTACGATGATGCGCTGCCAGAGCAACATGGGAGCTCTAGAGGCCAGGGCTGTCAGACTCAATAACAGTGTGATAAAATGTATACTCCGCAGCTAAGGAGGAGGCTGTCATGACGATCCTGAAGGGAGGAGCCGTCTCATCAGTGAACACCAGCAAGTTATAAGATAACCAAATCTGATTAGCAATATAAGCCCTCATAGTAACCAGCTGATGAAATCCCCACTCCAAGTCCCTCCTGATCAGCCCCAAAAAAAAGATATGGGGAGAAGAAGTGGTATTGTCCAGTGGGCGGGCACCAGAAATCTGCCATATCTGTTTGGCTCTGAAACAAGTGAATATAGCATGATCAACCGATTCCTCCTCCATGCCACATAATGGACAAGTGGGAAGGATGCACAATCCACGCCTCGAGAGAAGGGAACAGGTGGGCAGACAGTTCCAAGCTAGCTTCCAAAAAAACAGACGAACCCTGGGGTGAGTAGGGAGATGCCATATCCAAGCTACATTAGAAGACTACTGAGACTGTGGCATGTAAATCTTTAGGAGGTTCCTAATAGGAGCTCGAGACAGACAGGATCTCCTCAAAACCCTGACATCAGATATATGACCCGGGATAAGAGGAGTGGATAAAATGCGACGGTAGAGATCATGCCCGAAAAAAGTGGATAGCAGAGGGGTATGCCAAGTCGAATGGTCCTGGGTGATTAAATCAGATACTCTCATACCACTAGGGATGGTAGTGCTGACAAAGGTTGACCAACAAGATAGTGGAAGATCAGCAAACCAAGCATTCCGAACAACATCCACCGAGGTACCATCGCCAATCATCTACGAGATGCTGTTCAGAATGTATGAAGCATGCCGGCACACCTCTTTCCAGAAGAAGGAATGCCCTCGAGTAGGCTGAGGGGCATCAGGAGAACTCCAATCACCATACTTAGCTTGCATAAAGGAGCTCCACAAACAGTGCGGTTCAAGCAGAAACCGCGTGGCGTGCCTAGCAATCAATGCCTCCCTACGGACAGTAAGTGATTGGATCCCCAAACCCCTCTAAAAGATCGGAAGACAGATAATGTCTTAGGCCATAAGATGAATACCATGTCTATCCTACATGGAGGCCCAGAGAGAATCCCTAAAATATCTCTCAATCCGTCTCAGACAAGTCACTGGAATAGCCGCATTAGATAACAGATAGAGAGGAAGGGACGAAAGCATAGATCGAATAAGAGTAATCCTCGCCATCATCGAAAGACCAGTAACCTGCCAACCATTCAGACGATCGCGGACACGCCTCTCAAAATCACTGAAATCAGAGCACCAAGGCCGTCTATCCGTAATAGGAATCCCCAGATAGGATAGCCGGTCTGCCATAATTAAAATTCTCATAATTTGCGTAATAGCCGCCCTTAAAGTAGACGACGTCAAAGGACTAAAACAAATCAAGGACTTACTCATATTAACTTTCTGACCAGAAGCCGTACAATAAGACTGGAGAATATAGGTAAAAATAGTAGCATTGCTTGTGGAAGCTTTATTCAGAAGAATACAATCATCAGCAAGCAGCAAATTAATGGATAAATCAATGGCAAAAAGTCCAAAACAATATTAGAAGATAACATTTAAGATAAAACAAACAAAATTTATGATGCATCGCTAATGATAGATGTTGGTAAATGATAAATGCATAACGAAAAATCTTAAGGGATGCTGTTAGGATGATCGCCTATGTCTTCTCCAAAATGTGAAGAAGAATAACAAAATAAAGAAAAAAAAAGTTTTCCTATTTTACTTTCTCTTTTGTAGATACTTTTTTAAGACGCATTCTAGTTTATAAAAGGTTTATAGTGATTTTGGAAACCATTCTAAATTCAAATCAAAGGGATTGGATCCAGATTGAGCGCTTAAACAACACCTAATAATTGAAATTGGATTCATAAGCCCAAAAGTATAGAAAGGCCACCTAACACAAAATCACCAAAAGATACAAAAAATAAGGCAAATTATTTGTATCTACTACGATCTGATATTCCTTTATAGATGCATTAGTACAAAAAAAAAAAAGGGAAAACCCCGAATGGAATTTATCCAAGTTATCTCTACATGAGTGCATGCTAAGAGAATCGCCCTGCAGTTAACGACCTTCACTTCCAAATCCAGGATCATAAACCAAGCGTTACAGACCAAGAAACTAAACAAAGTTGTAACCAAAACAAATCACAGCCTTCCAACTTGCTCTCTCCCACCCTCTCTAAGAAGCATAATGCGCCGGTGGAAGAACTGCTCCCTCGACAGTGCCCTCGCGATCTTCAAGTACGCGTGACAAGGCACACACCCCTCGATCACCGCCCGATCCAACGCATAAATGGTGTCCTCCACCGCGAGGTCCATCGCTGCGCACTCCATCATCTGCCTCGAATACACATCAGACGGCTCGAATACATCATCAATGTTAACGCCCCTCCCGATTTTTTCCCTCGTCTCCTGCACCCAACCCTCCGTCGCAACGGCGTTCTTTAGAATCACCTGCAGCTCTTGCTCCAAGTTCTCCCTCTCTTCCACCAATTCCCTCATTCCGCTCGCGATCGCTTCTTTTCTTCGCTCCAACTCCGCCTGGGCTCCGAGAAAACTCTCCATCTCGGCCTCCCGGCCGGCGAGGTCCCGCTGCACCTTCTCCAAGATCCATTTCAACTCCACCGGCTCATTCTTGGCCTTGGTTTTAGTGTAGAGGGGTGGATCGAGGCCAAAGAGGAGGGAGAGGGTGTGGACGAAGTCGGCGAGGTTGGAGACGGGGAAGCGCCAGGAGCGGAGGTAGGGGGCGTCCACGGCGCCGGAGGGGTCGACATGGTGGTTCCCGGGCCTTATGAGCGTGCCGCTTGCGGGGCAGAGGAAGACGGTGGGGGGAACGTGGGGGTAGGCCTCGAGGAGCCAGATGGAGGCCGGGAGATGGCCGCCGGCGCTGGGGATGGTGCCCTCGGCGCGGAGGAGGGTGGCGGTGCGGCCGTTGTTGTAGGTGAAAACGGCGACGGAGGGGCGGAGGGAGGGGAAGGCGTCGACCAGAGAGAGTAGGTGGTGGCGAATCAACCACCGGTCGTCCTCCGCGTAGGGCAGCGCCCCCAGGCCGCGGCGCGAGAGGGCGGCGGCAAGGTAATGGTGCAGTTGCCGCGCGTCCGCCATGGCCGGGCCTCACGGCGGTGTCGACGTTGGTGCCTTGGTGGTCGGGGGTCTAATACCTGGTTATATTCCGATTCTCGCACGTCTACTTGAACTCCTCGCGTTCTTCCGCGACTTTGCTTCCACGGGCCGACTTCTTCGCATTCAATTGTCGGCTTCCTAAAGTCAAGAACAAACCAACGTCCGTTCCTCCTGCTGCCATCTGTGCTGAGAAAAAGTGATGGGTAAATGTCAAAGCTCAAAACTCTCGATTGCTCATCTTCGTGACAATGATTAACTAACACCTATCATTTTTCCTTCCATGAGAGAGTCTTAACTGCTGTACTTACCAACGTTCCAAGGGAAAGTATCACACTGACACACTGTCATTGATGTTGAGCAATGAAATATAGAAAAAATAGTGGCAAATATATATATATATATATATGCCATGGCAGGAATCTTCAATGAAGTTGTTAGATATAGCTTACAGGAACTCTTTTCGGGATTTTATTAGAGATGTAAATGTCTCTTTCCTCTAGTCTGATGGCTGAATTATAATACAGAAACAGAAGGGAAAAGAGAGAGAGAGAGAGGGGTTCATGTACCAATTTCTTGTGAAAATTATTGATGCTGGATCATCAGAAAGATAAAAAAAAATTTTTGTTAGAGATCTCCGATCGAAGAAAGGAAAAAATCCCCCTTTCCTCTATGAATCTTTCCCCTTTTATACTCTTTGAATTTTCAAAAATATCGCTTTCTTGTCTTTATCATCATGCCGTCAGCGTCGAGTCATATCTCTTTCTTTTTCGGATAAGATTAATGTATAAAATTAATATATAAGACTAAAGATTAGCCACTGCGAGAGCATGTCACGTGATTATTTACTGATAATTAACTCCAGAGGCACTAAGGAACTTGTTCCGGAAGCTAAGAATCTTCATAATGGGTTTCGGTTTTCCCAAGGAAATGTCAGAGTTAGTGGAAAGTTATCTGGCTCTAAAACAGGTGCTCAGTATCTCCTTTATTTGAGCTTTTCGATGAATGGTGATGTTCTGGCATTTGTCTTATTCAAGTCATTTAAAGCGTCAAGACGTTTGATGATTCTTGAGCTTTGTTCCGTACGTGACAGTTTGTCGTATTAAGTGCTTCCGATAAGAAAATATCTTTAAGAGCTCGGGGAGTATAGCCCAAGGCAGGAGGCCACCCAGGACTTGGGGGCCGCCTAGGACTAGGAGGCCACCCAGGGCTTGGAGGCCGCCCAGGACCAGGGGGCCACCCAGGGTTTGGGGGCCGCCCAGGGCTCGGGGGCCGCCTAGGACCAGGAGGCCGCCCAGGGCTCGAGGGCCGCCCAGGGCTTGGGGGCCGCCCAGGATCAGGAGGTCGACCAGAGCTTGAGGGCCGCCCAGGACCAGGAGGCCGCTCAGGACTTGGGGGCCGTCCAGGGTCAGGAGGCCGCCCAGGGCTCGGGGGCCGCCCAGAGTTTGGGGGCTGCCCAGGACCAGGAGGCCGACTAGAGCTTGGGGCCGCTCAGGATCAAGAGGCCGCCCAGGACTTGGGGGCCGCCCAGGGCCAGAGGCCACCCAGGGCTCGGGGGCCGCCCAGGGCTTCGGGGCCGTCCAGGACTTGGGGCTATCCAGGACCAAGAGGCCGCTTAGTACCAGGAGGCCGCCCAGGGTTTGGGGGCCACTCAGGGCTTGGAGGCCGCCCAGAGCTTGGGGGCCGCCTAGGACTTGGGGGCCGCCCAGTGCCAGAGGCCGTCCAGGGCTCGGGGGTCGCCCAGGGCTTGGGGGCCGTCCAGGACTTGGGAGCTGCCCAGGACCAGGAGGCCGCCCAGGACTTGGGGGCCGCCCAGGGTTTGGGGGCCGCCCAGGACCAGGAGGCCGCCCAGGGTTCAGGGGCCGCCCAGAGCTTGGAGGCCGCCCAGGGCCAGGAGGCCGCCCAGGATTCCAACCTATTCTCCGTTAACCGACCGTATCACGACCTACCCTTCATTTACCGACCACATCATATGCCCCCTCGCCCTGCCCCTTATGCTCAGGCGCGCCGTACATGCCAAAGGGAGAGGGGCGAAAAATTGAATTTAAATTTGTATATACGATAGATGACGTTTCGAGAAAAAAAAAAAGAAAAGGAGGGCGCATATCCCTAAGGGGATAACATCTTTTCATCTGTCCGGTCCCAATCAGGGATCGACGCGTGGTTTTGTGGCGCTCAGGTGTTATATTCAAAAGATATTAAAAAGGGCTCGTCCTCTCTGCTCCCTTGCCTTTTATCCTTGTTGCCTCTTCTGTGTCTTCACTCTTCCAAGTTCAGGTTAGTCGACTTTCCTCTCTCCTTTTCCTTCTTCATGGATCCCCACCAAGATAGGAAAGGCAAAAGCCCACTGATCGAGCCCTCTTGTGAAGAGATTATCCAGGCGCGTCGCCAAGCTCTCGGAGGCGTGACCATTCGCGGGGATCGCATCCATGCCGGTGTCGCTGCCCACAGCCCGGTGAGCCTCAAAGAGTTTCATTATTTTTTTTTTTTGGTATTTGGTATTTGAATACGCGTATGAGAACGCATTTTAGCGCATATATTCTGCTTACATTTGGCATTCCTTGGGCACTTTTTAAATTAACCTTGGGTTCTCTGTTTTGCAGCAATGAAGTTCTCCCAAGATGCGATAATATCGAGCCTCCGGAAGAGAAAAGGAAGCGCCCGTGGCGCGACAGGAGCCGGGTCGCTCGACCCAGCCTCCAGCGACCCTCCTCGAGGCAATACTAGTAGAGGAGGACGAGGGAGAGGAGAGCCCCCCTGCCGGATACCTATCGGGGGTCTCCCTGAAAAGAGTCCACCGGGGGCAGCCTCCTCCCCTGCCAGGGATACTGGGGGGCCATCCGGGAGTAAGGGGTTAGCTGAGACCTGCCCGCCAGGCCCACAGTCACCAAAAGGAGCAGATGCCTTTGCTCTCCCAGACATCTCGAAAAGTCCGTCTCAATCTTCAGGGATGCCTAGCCAAGGCGCTGCGTACAAGAGCCGTTTATCAGAAACAGTTCTTAAACTTTCTATCTTGCCTAGATTTCAGGCCAAGATGAGGGGCTTGCCACTAGAGGAGTCCTTCGATACAATGTTTACAGCCGCGCTCCAGGTAGAATCACGACCTTCCTCTCTTTTCTTTTCTTTTTTTCTTTCTCTCTTTTTTTTGTAATTACAGAATTCCTATATTCATCGACTGTTTAATATAGATGTCCAACGGCCTTTTCGTGCTTCATGAGGAGCTGGTCAGCGCCAAGTCTCATAACGAGGGCATGAGCAAAGAACTATCGAAGTAAAGGCCCGGGAATCGAAGGCGTTACTTGACCTTCAGGCCGTTCGGGAAGACAATCGCACGTAGCGGGAGAGGGCCGAGAGGGAGCTGCAGACCCTGGACGCCAAACTGTCTGAAACCAGGGCAAAGCTACTGCCGACGGAGGAAAAATTGAAGGAGGCCATTCTCAAGTTAGAGTACACTGAGAACCGGGCCGACAATGCAGAGGCCACGGCCCTCGATGCTGCAGAGAAGCTGGCCCTAGCCGAGAAGGAAACAAAGGAAGCTCTGGACATGATGGCCGTAGCGGAGACGAAAGCTCAAGAAAGGGTGGCCGCGGCCGAAGCTCGGGCTTGGGAGGTCATTAAAGAATATAAGAATTCCCCTGACTTTGCCTCGGAGTTTCACGAGGCTGTTATGGATGCCTTCGTCCAAGGTTTTGAGAGGTGCAAAAGAAGATTATCTCGGCATTTCAAACTAGAAGACCTCGAGCGTTTTCAACCTGCAGACGACGAAGAAACCTCCGATGCTGAGGTTGAAGGTACAGCCAACGAAGCGGTGACAGCTGGAGACCCCACCATTGAAGCGACCGCAATTGAAGAGCCAACTACCGAGCCGACCACAATGGATGGGCGTCCCGGGAACCAATAGGAACGCGGCTATATTCGACTTGATTTTTTATCTTTGACCCTGTCCTTAATGGACTCCTTTTGTAAGCCGGCCAATGTCGGCCTGTAGATGATACTCTATAGAGTTTTGTAGCAGCTCAACTTTTAAACGAATGAGTATCAGTTCTTTGCTTTTATTTGTTCGTTATCACAATCGATCGACCTCTGATTTTTAACCATTATATAGAGAAAGTAAAGGGACTCATCTCTTCCTCTGACCTTTCAAGGCTTAAACCACAGACCGACGTTAAGTTTGAGTTTCAGGGTCGTTCCGCAGGCACATTGTCTCAGAGCGTAAGTCCCAGGATTCTGATGAGGAAGGTAATCTAGGGAACTCCGTAAGGATATTTAGACATGGGTCGGGGGTAGCCGGATACCAACCCGAGGGTTCGACTCAAGGCCGCCTAGGTCTTGGACTTGAACCTCCTCGGGGGTAAACGGTACCAACCCGGGGGTGTCCTTAGGACCGTGGGGCCGTCGAGTTCTTTTTCAAGAACTGTCTCGAGGGTAGTCGGATACCAGCCCGAGAGTTCGGGTCGAGGCCACCTAGGTCATGGACTTGAACCTTCTCAGGGGTAAACGATATCAACCCGGGGGTGTCCTTAGGACCATGGGGCCGTCGAGTTCTTTTCAGGAGCAATCTCGGGGGTAGTCGGATACCAGCCCGAGAGTTTGACTCGAGGCCTCCTAGGCCTTAGACTTGAACCTCCTCAGGGGTAAACAATACCAACCTAGGGGTGTCCTTAGGACCGTGGGGCCGTCGAGTTCTTTTTCAAGAACTATCTCGGGGATAGTTAGATACCAGCCCGAGAGTTCGGCTCGAGGCCGCCTAGGTCCTGGACTTGAACCTCCTCAGGGGTAAACAATACCAACCCGAGGGTGTCCTTAGGACCGTGCGGCCGTCGAGTTCTTTTCAAGAGCAATCTCGGGGGTAGTCGGATACTAGCCCGAGAGTTCGACTCGAGGCCGCCTAGGCTTTGGACTTGAACCTCCTCAGGGATAAACAATACCAACCCGGGGGTGTCCTTAGGACCGTGGGGCCATCGAGTTCTTTTCAAGAGCAATCTCGGGGGTAGTCGGATACCAGCCCGAGGGTTCGACTCGAGGCCGCCTAGGCCTTGGACTTGAACCTCCTCAGGGGTAAACAATACCAACCCGAGGGTGTCCTTAGGACCGTGGGGCCATCAAGTTCTTTTTCAAGAGTTGTTCACAGAAAATCTCCGAATGTGTACATTTATTGATTTCTTGAGTAAATACATCCATTACATTACTGGTGGTATTGTCGGAGATTGTCTGCGTTCCATGTTCGAGGGATTGGTTGTCCACTCAAATCTTCAAGCCGGTATGCTCCACGATGAAGGACTTCTGCGACTCGGTAGGGCCCTTCCCAATTCGGGGACAATTTGCCCCCTTTCACCGGCTTGGATATTTCGGCTCTTCTAAGGACCAAGTCTCTCTGGCGGAAACTTTTCGGACGAACGTGAGTATTATAATATCTCGCTATCCGCTGTTGGTAGGCCGCCATTTTAACTTGAGCTCGGTCCCTTACTTCATCAATGAGATCGAGGCTGGCTCTTAAATTAGGGAGGTTGTCGGCTTCGTTGTACGACTCCACTCGAATACTTGGCAGGCCAATCTCGATCGGAATAACAACCTCAGAGCCGAAAACCAGGTTGAAATGCGTCTCTCCTGTTGGCATCCTGGGAGTTGTGTGGTATGCCCAGAGCACGCTCGATA
The DNA here is from genome assembly GCA_900491605.1 of Calamus simplicifolius. NCBI lineage: Eukaryota > Viridiplantae > Streptophyta > Magnoliopsida > Arecales > Arecaceae > Calamus > Calamus simplicifolius. The sequence continues at coordinate 1,288,648 of UESW01003935.1, read as the reverse complement.
GTTCTTCCACCCATCTTCTTTTAGATGCGTCTAGCCTGGTTCTCAGTCCTCGTAATATCATACGATTCGTAACCTCGGCCTCTCCATTAGACTATGGATGGCCGATAGAGGCGAATCAATGAGTGATGCCAAAATTAGCACAGAAAGTTCTAAAGGCAACGTTGTCGAATTGTCGGCCGTTGTCGATGACAAGAGTATGAGGTATGCCAAATCGACAGACAATGGATTTCTAGAGAAAAGCCTTGACCTTGGCTTCAGTGATCCTGGCGAGCGCCTCGACCTCGACCCACTTAGTGAAATAATCAATAGCAACAAGCAGGAATTTCGCTGTCCTGACGCCGGTGGGAAAGGGCCGAGGATGTCCATGCCCCACTGGGCGAAGGGCCATGGGGCGAAGAGAGGACTCAACAGGGAAGCCGGCTGTCGCTGAATACAAGCGTACCGTTGACATTGGTCACATCTCTTCACTAGTTCAGTAGCATCTTCCTGCATGGTTAGCCAATAATATCCTTGCCAGAGAGCTTTGCGTGCCAGGGATCTGCCCCCTGAATGATTCCCGCATATACCTTCATGAATTTCTCTAAGAATATAATTCGCGTCTGCTGGGCCGATGCATTCGAGGAAAGGCTGGGAGAAGGATTTCTTGTAGAGTTGGCCGTCCAGCAATATGAACTTAGAGGCTCTCCGTTTAAGCAGCTTGGCTTCTCCGTGGTCGGCCGGAAGGGCACCATCTTTCAAGTATTGGACATAAGCGTCCATCCATGTTTCTTCCCGTGTAACTGGCAGAGCTTCCTCCATGGCTTCAATACTAGGTGTCTCCAGGTATTCAATATAAGTTTTGCCCATGGTGCTATCCGCTTGCTTAGATACCGGGACATGATAGGATCTCGAGCTTCGTACTCTCCAGCTACTTGGGCAGAAATAAGCTGCGAGTCGGTAAAAGCTTGGAGACGCTTGATTCCCAGTCCATGTGCCAGTTTAATCCTGGCCAACAAAGCTTCATATTCAGCTTGATTGTTAGTAGCTTCAAAGAGGAAGCGGAGAGCATACTCCAACACCACGCCCTCCGGACTGTCAAGAATAAGACTGGCCCCGCTCCCCTGGGAGTTAGAGGCCCCATCGACGTGGAGGATCCATGCCTCATCATTCTCCTCGCCAACATCTGAAGGAACTTGGGGGGAATCTTCTTGATGCCTTTCAGACCAAGTATACTCCATCAGGAAGTCGGCTAAGACCTGGGATTTCATAGCTACCCGAGGCTGAAAGGATAAGTCAAACTCCTCTAGCTTGATGGCCCACTTAGCCAATTGGCCAGAAGTATCAGGGCGAGACAAAATGGCTCTGAGAGGCTAGTCAGTGAGTACAATTATAGGATGGGCCTGAAAATATGGTCTGAGCCGTCGGGCGGAGATAACCAAAGCAAAAATAACCTTTTTTGTTTTGGAATACCTTTCTTCCGCGCCATGAAGTACTTTGCTAGTATAATACACAGGTTTCTGAATGGCATGGTCATCGATACGCACCAAAACAGAGCTAATGGCTTCTGAAGAAGTCGTGAGATAAAGGAAGAGCTTTTCTCCTTCCTCCGGTTTAGATAACAAGGGTGGCGTGGATAAGAACTCCTTAAGCTCTTCAAAAGCCCGCTGACAATCTTCCGTCCATTCAAAACCGTCCGCTCTGCATAAGACTTTGAAGAAGGGCAGACACCTTTCCGCTGATCTGATAAAAATCGGCTCAACGCTGCTATCCTTCCAGTAAGCTGCTGTACCTCCCTCTTACAGGCTGGCCGCCTCATATCAAGGATGGCCTGAATCTTCTCCGGGTTTGCCTCAATTCATCGCCGAGTTACCAGAAAACCCAAGAATTTCCCCGCACTAACTCCAAATGCACATTTGCGCGGGTTAAGCTTGATTCTATGGAGTCGAGGTTATGGAAAGTCTCCTCCAGGTCAGCGATATGGTTGGTAGCACAAGTGCTCTTCGTCAACATATCATCTACATACACTTCCATATTGCGGCCGAGCTAATCTTTGAAAACTTTATTCATCAGCCTTTGATAGGTGGCTTCCGCATTCTTTAACCCAAAGGGCATTACTTTGTAACAATAAATGTCCTTCTCAGTGACAAAGGAGGTATGTTCTTCATCCGAGGGGTTCATTTTTATTTGATTATACCCCGAGAAGGCATCCATGAAGCTAAGAAGTTCGTAGCCGAAAGTAGAATCCACTAATTGGTCGATCCGTGGCAACGAAAAACTGTCCTTAGGACAGGCTTTGTTAAGATCAGTGTAGTCAATGTAGATTCTCCATCCCCCACTGGTTTTCCGAACCATGATGACATTGGCTAGCCAGTCAGGGTATTGCGCCTCTCGAATATGGCGACCATAAGTAATTTATCCACTTCTTCATCTATAGTTCTCTGTTGCTCGGGAGCAAAATTCCTTTTTTTCTGGCGGACCGGTCGGCACTCTGGGTTGATATTAAGCTGGTGAGTGATCACCTCTGGGGGGATCCCAACCATATATGTCACTTTCCAAGCGAAGATATCGGCATTCACCCGCAAGAAGGCTAGGAGCTGACTCCGAGCTTCAGGGGAGAGGAGTTCGCCGATTTGCACGATCTTGCCTGGGTCGTCTTCTAGGGGGCAAGATATCAAACGTTCTTCCGGTTCTCCCCTTCGCTTAGTCTCCTTGGGATTGAATGATTTGGTGGCTGGGGGAGTCACAACTGCTTGAGGACTGAGAGCTAGATGATAACAAGGTCTAACTGAGTCCACCTCCCCATGCATTTTGCCAATTCCTTGGTTAGTAGGGAATTGCACCAGTAGACGCTTGGTGGATATAACCGCATCTAGCATATTCAATCCAGGGCGGCCAAGAATGGCATTGTATGTCGGGGGTACCCGGACCACCAAGAAGTCCAGCATCACCGTGCTCTGGCGCGGCGGCGACCCTGCCGTAGCAGGTAGGGTAACCTCGCCCTCCACCTGTATGGAATCCCCCGTGAAGCCGACTAGAGGAGCAGCTACAGGTCGAAGAGAGTCAGGAGATAAACCCATTCGAAGAAATGCATCATAAGTAAGTACGTTGGCGGAGCTTTCGCTATCAATTAAGATCCTTCTTACAGGATGCTTAGCGACCGTCATAGAGACAACGATGCTATCATCTTTTACAACACCACCCCCAGCTATATATCCCTTAGAAGGGATTATATTTTCTAACTCTCCCTCCCCTCTTGGCCTCTTATAAGATGATGCTCTTCCATGGGCAATCATTCCCACCATTCGCTCCGTAGGGCGTTATCAATGTTGGCCTGAGGCGGAGGGGGGCCCATCAAAGCTGGTACAGGCGGAGTCTCCTTCTTCTGGATGTACTGCCCCAGATATCCCCTTTGGATGAGCTCTTCAATGGCCTGTTTTAGATTGCGGCATTCCTCAGTGTCATGGTCATAATCTCTATGAAACGGCAGTAGCGGCTTCTATCACGTGCGACGCCTTTCTTCAAGGGAGGTGGACGCCACAGATAAGGCTCATTTTCAATCTCCATGAGGATATGAGCCCGAGGTGCGAGGAGGGGTGTAAGATGATCTTCTCTAGGGGCCAGGCTCTTGCGGCGGTCAGCCGGTCGGCGCGAGGGCTCAGACTTCTTGGGAGGGGGCCCGCTCGACTCCGGGGGGCTGGCCTCTTCTCAGTCCTTCCTTCTGCACCTCTCCTTGATGAATCAGCCTCGTCGGCGCAGATGTACTTCTGCGCACGACTCAAGAGATCAGCATAAGAGCAAGGAGGTCTTTTGTCTAGAGAGTAAGTGAAACGGGAGGGACGGAGCCCCCGCTTCAAGGCCAAAGTAGCCACAGCATTGTCAAGATGATAGACTTCCAAGCTGCCACCTTGAATCAGGTTATAAAGTCTTTCAGGGACTCCCCATCTTGTTGCTGCACAGAGAACAAGCTGTCCACCACTCGAGGGATCTTCCGACAAGCGTCAAAATGAGCCAAGAAAGATCTTTCCAGTTATCGGAAGGAATCAATACTGCGTGCGGGTAGGCGAGAATACCAAGCACGGGCAGCCTTTCGGAGTGTGGCTGGGAAAACAACACACAAGAGGGCATCAGTTGCCCCTTGGACTTGCATAATAGCCTTGTAACTTTTCAGGTGATCCAAAGGGTCGGTGGTGCCATCATAAGGGTCAAGCTGAGGGAAGCGGAACCTCCCAGGAATGGGTTCCTCCATGATTCGCCGAGTAAGAGGAGGGCGGGTGTCGTAATCCGACCCCGGCTGATTGTTGATTCTTTGGCTAAGCTCTTCCAATCTCCGGTCTTGTTCATCGAGGCGCCTCTCCATCCAATCAGCTATCTTTCCTCCGACTGTCTTAGGGGAATAAGACAAAGATCGACAACACCACTGGCGGTGCTCCATATGCGGCTCCTTTTCCCATCGTCGCCTGGCAGGTGGACTACCCGAGGAACGGGTAAGGGAGCGCGATCCACCCCGGGAGCCTTGAGAATGAAGCCCCGCCGAGGCGTAGGGGTGGAGAGGCCTCGTAGGAGGGTATCTCCCCTGGGTAGACTGCCGGCTAACAGGAGTAGCCGATCTGGAGAGTAGAGGCGGTTCGAACCGCTGTCGGGCCCCTCTGGAATGTTGCTCCTGCAGTTGCTGAACCATCCCAACGAGAGTTTGAACTTGTTGTGTGAGGGTGGCCAAATGATCCTGGGGAGTAGCTGATACTGGCAGTGGTGAGGAAGGGGCTGGAGGGCTTGGCCGGGCCAGCTCGGTTGGGTCAGGAGTCCTCTCAATCCGATCAGAAGATGAGAGATGCCCCCCAGACCCATGGGAAAGGTCTTCCTCCGAAGATCTAGTCTTCATGTTGGAAAGATAAGAGCTGTTCGAAGGAGCCGAAGGTTCGCCCCCCTTCCTGGCGCGCTAATCTGTTGATGTAGGATCAACAGAAAGATAGAAAAATTTTCTTTGTTAGAGATCTCCGGTCGAAGGAAGGAAAAAATCTCCCTTTCCTTTATGATCTCCCCCTCTTATACTCCTTGAATTTTTAAAAAATATCGCTTTCTTGTCTTCGTCATCATGCCGTCAGCGTCGAGTCATATCTCTTTCTTTTTGGATAAGATTAATGTATAAGACTAAAGATCAGCCACTGCGAGAGCATGCCACATGGTTATTTACTGATAATTAACTCCAGAGGCACTAAGGAACTTGTTCCGAAAGCTAAGAATCTTCATGATGGGTTTCGGTTTTCCCAAGGGAATGTCAGAGTTAGTGGAAAGTTATATGGCTCTAAAACAGGTGCTCAGTATCTCCTTTATTTGAGCTTTTCGATGAATGGTGATGTTCTGGCATTTGGGGGCCGCCCAGGACCAGGAGGCCGCCCAGGGTTCGGGGGCCGCCCAGGGCTTGGAGGCCGCCCAGAGCTTGGGGCCGCCAGGACCAGGAGGCCGCCCAGGACTTGGGGGCCGCCCAGGGCCAGGAGGCCGCCCAGGGCTCGGGGGCCGCCCAGGGCTTAGGGGCCATCTAGGACTTGAGGGCCGCCCAGGACTTGGGGGTTGTCAGGGTTTGGGGGCTGCTCAGGTCCAGGAGGCCGCCAAGGGTTCGGGGGCCGCCTAGAGCTTGGAGGCCACCCAGGATTCCAATCTATTCTCCGTTGACCGACGTATCACGACCTACCTTCATTTACCGACCACATCAAAAATATTTTGCCTTCTGCTGAAATTTGCAAGAACAAAGTCATGGCTGATAGGACTTTGCTTTGCATTATTCTCGTAATCTTGTCTGCAAGGTGGAGCGATATGGGTCTTTGATGACAAGCATGAGAAATTGATTGGCGTATATCCTGTCCAAGCTCCAACAAGTCTGCGATTGTGCATCACATCAGCAAAGGCATGGATTACTCAACCAAAATCACCCATGAATAACATTCAATTATCTAGGGATGGTGCGGCTAAAATGGTGGAAGCGAGGGAAGCAAAGCTGATAGTGATATCTTTGAGTAGGAATAGCTAGTGGTCAGAATTGGACGTGGATTGGGCAAGCCTCAGCAGAATGAACTTCTTCTGCGCCTTCTTTAAGGCATGCATGTTGACCAGAATCGGTGCTTCATGAAGGGCACTGTAAGCTTAGGTGTGACACATTTAAAGTCCAAAGAAGTTATACAGGTTTAAGAGCTTAGGCTATATAAGCTCTTAGGTTCCTAAGTCATTTGGGTCGGCTTGTGATCTAAGGATAGAGAGCATATAAGTCATGGGTGTACATGGGCTTGGGTTTAAATGCTTTCTTGTATGATTTAGAAGGGAGTTTTTTGAGAGAATGTTTAATAACCTAATTGTAGGTTATGGGACTAGGTCCATAGGGATTGGGCTTATGTTTTCTGGATTAATGGCGTCCGATTTTCTTGAAAGTTGCTGGAGCTGGGCTTCCATACTTGTAGGGCTTGTAGGGAGTTAGTTAGGGAGTTGGTTGCGGGCTGATGCAGAGAAGTTTTATCATTCAAGATGGATGATTATTGGAGGACTCTCCAAATGTAATTTGATATACAGAAAATGAAGACATTCTCTTTTTCTTTCAATAATCCATATATTCTTCTGCTTTCTTCACGCGCCTGATCTTTTTGGGGCTTTCGCTGAGAATATGCTGTGCAACAAGTGGTATCAGAGCATCAGAGATACACTTGGAAAGAGGAAGAACGGAGAAATCAGATCCCAACTAGGAACGAAGCCGTGGGTGGAGGTTTTTTTTTCTTGGGTGTTGGCTTTGCGTGGGGCAGATCGCTGGTGGGATTCAGCGATCATGGACGAAATTGAACGAACGTGAAGAGAGGGTCCAGCGAACTCATGGAATCTTGGTTCCGCAAGGAGTTCGTGAAGCATGCATGCGTTTGGGTCCTCCAGGAAGAACCTTTTTTTGGAAAGAAGCCGGGTGGTGATTCACGGAAAGCTACACTACGTGATTTCACATGGAAGAATCTCACGGAAGTTCTCTCCCAGGTGAAGAGATAAAGCACGGAGAACCATGCATTGAAACCCAAATGGGTGGAGGGCTTTCTCCGAAGATCCAGCAACTTGACTCACGTGAAAGAGAATCCCATGGAAGTTCTCTCATAGGTGAAGAGGAATCCAAAGAAGGGATCTTGGCCACTGGGGACGCTTGCGTGAAGTCGGGAGCTCATTGACGTGGGTGTGAACCGGTCAATCACGTCACAGGAATTCTAGCGAACGGAACGCTTCACAAAAATTTCAGCGGGTTCACATGGGGGAAAGCAACAAAGCAAAAACTCTTGGAGGGATTGCAGGAGGATTTCAATCAGAATTTTTCTTTTTAGATATTTTTTTAATTCATCTCTATGATTACTATTTATGACCTGATCAATCACTAGTAGTGAAAGCAAAGTTAAATTTAAAAAATTTAATGAAAACAAAAGTTTTTTTCATATGGAAGGTGAGGGTTGAGGATTTACTAGTACAGAATTTTCTTGATGTTGCTTTAGAAACAAAGCCTGAGAAGATGTCAGAAGAGGATTGGTTGTCTCTTTAGAAAAGGGTATGTGCAGTGATAAGAGGGTATCTTACTGATCCGGCTTTGTATAGTGTCCTAGATGAGAAGAAACTGAAGGGTCTTTGGGCCAAGTTGCATTCCTTGTACATAGGTAAAAATATGTGCAATAACTTATGTTGAAGAAACAATTATAGTCTTTATATGCAAGAAGGCGGGGATATTATTCTTCATATTCAGAAGTTTGATAGGGTATGCAATGATTTGATGACTCTTGGTGTTAAGATAGAGGAAGAAGATAAATCTCTTTTCTTGTTATGTTCATTGTCTATGTCTTATGATCCTCTTGTTACTACACTGCTTTATGCAAAAGAAACACTGCTATATGAAGATTTGTATCTATGTTGAGATCCAATGAACAACGAAAAAAGATGAGAGGAGAAGGTGTACCTCAAGAGGGCCTCATGGTGGGAGAGAGAACTGGCATAGGCAAGGAGGTCAGCAAGCACAGGGACCGATCCAGGTTCAAGTCAAAGAAAGGCAAAGATAATTTTAGGTGTTATAAGTGTAATGAGGTTGGACACATAAAGAGGAATTATCCTCTTTGGAAGAAACCTCAAGAAGAGAAGAAGGAGAAGGAATTTGTCAGTACTGTTGAAGATGCAGGGGTCGATGAGGACCTCTTGGTGATTTCAAATGCACACAAAAAATAGCAAAGAGTTGGTTATTTGATTCAGCCTGCTCACATCATTATATACCGCATCGGTCTTGGTTTGCAAAGTATACTAAAATCGATATGGGGAATGTAACATTAGGGGATGACGATTCTTGCAGGGTGGCAGGAGTTGGCAAGTTAGGATCAGGATATTTGATGGGGTTGTGAGAACTCTTACTCATGTGAAGTATGTTCCTGACTTGAAGAACCTAGTGTCTTTGGGGTACCTAGAGAGAAATAGATTTGGCTTTAGTTGTCGCTTCGGGAATGGTGTACTCAACATCATGAAAGGTGCCATGGTTATGATGAGGGGAAGAGGCTAGAAAATAATTTGTATCAGCTGGTTGGGTCTGTGATGTGTGGAGCAAGGTTGTCAATTTCGTTTCAGATTATGTTTCGGTTTAGCTTATGAAACGAAATATTTCGGTATCGGACCGTTTCGGCACTTCGTTTTGGAATATATATATAATAAAAAAATTATTCATAATTCATATTCTTTATAAATAATAATAACAACATAAAAATAAAGAGTTTAAGTTTTTAAGAGTTTGATATATATATATATATATATATAATAATAAATTTATCATAATTCATATTCTTCATAAATAATAATAACAATATAAAATAAAGAGTTTGAGTTTTTAAGAGATGCGATCGTGGGGATAGGATAACTAGAATTTTTTTTATTATATATATATATATTAAAATGGGGATAGGGTAACTAGGATTTTTTTTGATATATATATATATATATATATATATATATATTAAAATGGTTCTGAAAGGTTTAATAATTCATAAATTAGTCTTCAAACATATTTTGCAGAAACGGCCGAAAACGGTCGAAATACGCCGAAACGCACCGAAACGGCCGAAAAATCTTCTGAAACGTAACGTAGTACTTATCTTTTCGGATAAGCTACCGAAATGAAACGTCTCGGCCGAAACGGCCGAAAAATCTTTTGAAACGAAACGTAGTACTTATCTTTTCGGATAAGCTACCGAAACGAAATGTCTCGATCGAAACGGAACGAAATTGACAACTTTGGTGTGGAGGATCTGAGATAGCAGCAGCAGTGCATAGTCAACAGGATATGTACCGCATGTGGCACTACTATCTTGGTCACATGGAAGAGCTGGGCATAAGGGTGCTGATGAAGAATAGGAAGATTCTAGCTTTGGATGAGGGTGTTGTAGAGATCTGTAAGCCATGTCAGATGGGCAAGCAACACAAGGTAAAATTTTCTACCGGTTCAGCGTATAGTACATGTCCCTTGGAGCTAGTACACAGTGATGTTTAGAGTCCAGCTCCAGTTTTGGGTAGGAATGGGACCAGATATTTTATGACTCTGATTGATGATTTTTCAAGAAAGGTTTGGATATATTTCTTGAAGAAAAAGTCAGAGGTTTTCTCCAAATTTCAAGCATCATAGGCTGAGGTGGAGAAAAAGGCATGGAGATATGTAAAGGTGGTGCGGTCTGATAATGGTGAAGAATTCACAAGTAAGGAGTTTCTAAAATTTTGCACAAATAGATGCATCAAAAGGTAATTTTCAGTGATTAGAACTCCTTAACAAAATGGAGTGGTTGAGAGAATGAACAGAACTCTCATGGAAAAAGCTAGATGTATGAGACTACAAGTAGGATTACCTAAAATATTTTGGGTGGACACAGTTGACACGACAGCCTACTTGGTGAACAAGTCCCATCATGCCAAGCTTGATGGAAGGTTACCAGAGGATGTGTGGTCTGATAGATAGGTGAAGCTCAGCCATATCAGAGTTTTTGGATGTACAACATTTGTACATGTGGATGCTAGTCAGCGGACCAAGTTGGATGCCAAAGCCCAAAAAATGGTGTTCATTGAATATCCACGAGGAGTCAAGGGATACAGGTTGTGAGATCCCTTGGAGCAGAAGGCCACGATCAACGGGGATGTAGTCTTTGATGAGAGCTCAGTCCTCAAGAAGCAGGAGGTGGTGGAGGTTCAGCCGGAGGCCTGTCGAACGCGGGTGGGTAGCAGGAGGCTCAGTAGGGCGCAGCTAAGCAACTAACCTCTTATGATATTTTACCTTTTGAAGGATCATCAGAAGGACATGAGATTTAGGTAGAGCACACTCCAGATATGTCTTCACATGTGGACTAGCCAGATGCATGCTCACGGTAGAGATGAGTGGAGGGAGGAGTCACATCCTGGGATAGGCATCAGCATTGCACTACATAAGCCAAAGAGGATCATTCGGTAGTCGGAGAGATATAGGTTTGGCGAGACTATGTCATATGCATTGGTGGCTGCCAGTGGAGGATCAATTACCTAGCAGGAGGCAGTAACAAGCTAGGATAGAGATAGGTGGGTCCAGGCTATGGCAGAAGAGATGCAGTCCCTATAGAAGAATCAAACTTGGTGGTTGGTATTTCAGAATCAGAGTATATTGGTATTTCAGAGGCTACAAAGAAGGCTATATGGCTAAAAGGTCTTGCACGAAAGATGGAGATAGCACAGGGGGTCATCGGGATATTTTTTGATAGCCAGAGTGCTTTATGTTTGGTCTAGAATCCAGTCTATCATGCTAGGACCAAACATATTGACATCAGATATCACAGGATCAGAAAGCTTATGGAGGATAGTGAGTTGGAGCTTATAAACATGTACATCAAAAATAACGCAGCAAATGCATTTACTAAGGTACTATCTCAGGATAGCTTCTTCAGATATGGAGCACTGATGGGATTGATGGACCAGATGGAACATACTGTAACTTTAATGCACCAAGGTGGAAATTGTAAGCTCAGATGCGGTACATCCAAAGTCCAGAGGAGTCACACATGTTTGAGAGCTTAGGCTACATAAGCTCTTAGGTTCCTAAGTCATTTGGGTCGACTTGTGACCCAAGGGTAAAGACAATGTGAGTCATGGGTGTACATGAGCTCGGATTTGAATGCTTTCTTGTATGACTTAGAAGAAAGTTTTTTTAGAGAATGTTTAATAACCTAATTGTAGGTTATGGGACTGGATCCATGGAGATTGGGCTCAAGTTTTCTGGATTAGTAGTGCCTAATTTTCTTGGAAGTTGCTGGACGTAAACTGAGCTTCCATACTTGTAGGGAGTTGATTAAGAAGTTGGTTGCGAGTTGATGAGGAGAAGTTTTATCATCCAAGATGGATGATTATTGGGGGAGTCTCTGAATATAACTAGATATACAGAAAATAAAGACATTCTCTTTTCTTTCAATATTCTATCTATTCTTTTGCTTCCCTCACGCGCCTGATCTTTTTGGGGCTTCCACTGAGAACACGCTGCACAACAGGCACCCGCTTGTATCTAGCATGGGGAGCAATCAAGTGTACTTCCTCCTCCACCTGGTCCATCCTTATGCCCTAACCATCTTTGCATGGTGCTTGCACCATCCGATCAAATGAGTGGGGTCGATGATGAAGGCTAAGGTGATATTGGTGATGATGATGATCAAAGGAGCTATGATCAATATTATTGAAGGGTTTAATGAAACATGTTTTGATGATAACAAAAATGTTGATTGAAAAATTAATGATGTATATAAGTTTGTAATGATAGGCAGATATGATGTTTGCTCCGAGTCTAAACATAAGGAAAACTTTATTCAGTGTGTATTTGATTTATAAGAAACTTAAGAGGCATGCAATGATTCAAAGTCAGAAAAGAAAAATATAAACTTAAATAACATTCGGCTCAAGAATGCTGAATAACTTTTAATTATAATTTTTATTTTCCTGTAGGCTCTTATATTTGGTACCAGTTATCTGCAAAGGCTCAAAAATCATTGAATAAATTTTGGATAAAAAATAACTTAAAAATAAGTCAAAAAATCTAAAATATAGAGTGAAAGGATGATCGGTCTAGAGCTGTGATTGACTTGAGATAGATGTGCTAAAAACAATGGCAAAACCGTTGCTCTCTGCCATTTGGCAGTTGACTAGCTTAGGCTAGACCAGTCAACCACAATGAACTAGTGGTTAATTGACCTAGGCTAGGGCAGTCAATTGGCGAGCTTTTGATTGCCTAAGGGTAAAGGGTCAATTTCAAACAACTATTGGAGCTGTGTTAAGGCTTCAACAACTAATTTTCTTAGTGCTCTATATAAATTGAGACCTTTAGTGCTTCTTTTAGGCATGGATAAGAGGTAGAATTAAGTAGAAAATCATTGAAAAATCCCTATAGAAAGATTATTCTTAAGCCTTGAATGATTTTTTTTTTAATTCAAGCTTAGAGTTTATTGGTATGCCTACTTTATTTGAAAGAATGTTTATGTTCTTCCTCTTATTCAAGAGGGGTGTGAAAGTTCCTCCTTGATCTGCAAAAAGTAGAGAGCGAATTCATCTTTAGTTTAAAAAAGGAGTTGCAAGAGTTTCTGTTAAACTTTGTAAAAGAAGAGATGTAAGGATTTATTCTTCACTCGATTTAAAGAGGATTAGAACTGTGGAAATTTTAAGGTGTTTTAGATGGTGGATATAGACAAAGTGTAACAAAACATTATAAATTTTGTACCTTATTAACTTTTTTCTCATTTATTTTATTGCAATTGCTTATTCATGTATTGAATATCTTGTGCATATTTTTGAAGCTTGGTATCTATCTTGAATTTAACTCTTATTTCAATTGATTCTTACTGTTATCTCTTAAATTTTGGTTTTAAGTTTGAGATAATTAGCACTTTTGCTTTGAGTGTTAAATTATTACACTTATTTTCAAGTACTATGCTTTTGAGTTTTTATAAAACCTAATTTATTCCACCTCTCAGGTTGCCTTAGGCCAACAAACATCTCTTGCAACATATGCATACCATTTAATTCAAAGATGTTTCATGGTTTTCTATAGTAAAAAATAAAAGACAAAGGAGATGAAACGAAAATATTACATATAAGTAAGTGATGTTCAAGTTTATGGTTTTGATCAACTTTTCAATGGCGGTCCTCCTTTGTGCTAACCCATCAAGCGGTTGTGGGATCAAACTTTCAACCTTATTGAATTTGATTCAATGATTATGATAGATAATAATACCAAATTCTTTAGCTTTCAGTAGGTTGGCATATGGCAATTTAATCACATCAATGCCACCGTCAACATTATCGACAAAGCATTCTAGGGAGGTGTGCTTAACAGATGGCATGAGATGCACATCTGATATTTCAGCACGTGCACAACTCTAGAAGGATCATCCTGTGATTTGATTGGAATGGATGCCTGTTGCAGAGTGAGCAACCTATGGTATTCTGTGTAGTTTTATTTTAAGAAGCAGGCTCATTATAGCAAATTATGTGGCTCATCATTAAGACATGATCAATGTTATTTTATCATAAGATATGATACCTATATCAAAATATCGCACATTCATGTGTAAAAAAAAAAACAGGTTTGAACAAAAACAAAAAATAACTAATCTACATTATATCTAACCCAGGATATATTTCTCTCTCTCTCTCTCTCTCCCTCCCTCCCTCCTTATTATAACATATTTTCTCTATGAGCTAAAAGGCATGCTGCAGGATGAGCAACCTATGGCACTGTATAGTTTCATTTAAAGAAGCAGGCTCATTATAGCAAAGTATGTAGCTCATGATTCAAATATGATTAATATTGTTTTATAGGAAAGCTAATGCGGCGGCTGATTGGGTTGCAAATGTTGCAGCTCATCATCCAGGCCTTTAGGAATGGCATATGGGTGACTCATGCCCTCTTATTTTGCAGCAATTCATGTACTCTGACTTCTCGGGTTTGACTCACGCCAGACTGGTATGATCGCCCGCTTGTAACAAAAAAAAAAAAAAAGATATGAGACTCATGTCAAAATATCACACGTCCATGTGTAAAAAAATAAAAAAGCTCAAACAAAAACAAGAAACTAACTAATCTACGTAACATCTAACCCCATATAAGTAAGAATATATCTCGCGTGCTCTCTCTCATTCTCTTTATTATAACATATTTTTGCTACGAGCAAAAGGGCCATATGGTTTGCCCTTAGTTTCTCTCATTATTTCTTTCTATTGACTTCAATGTCAAAGGGTCGAACATACCTAGCCGCCTTTCATTATAGTCTCCTCTATCATGTTACCTAAAGGTTGGCACTGGGCTATGCCTGGCACAGCACGGCCTAAGCCCATCGTGCCTCTAAAGTTACCGTGCCATGCCTGGTATGGCCTAGTAACAAACAGGCCATGCCAGGCATGCCACGGTAAAAAAAATTCAGGCTCAGCACGGCCCATAGCCCATTTTGGGCCACGGGTCGTGCCGGGCCTGGCACGGCCCATGTGGGCCATGCTGGGCCTAAGCCGTGCTGGGCCTAGCACGGCCCATGTGGGCCATGCTAGCATGAGGCATGCCTCAAGCCGTGCCAGCACGGTCATGCCATGCCAGGCACGGCCCACATGGGCCCCTAACGGTTATATAGCCATTTCTAGCCATTTTTTAACGGCTATATAGCCGTTTCTAGCCATTGAAAATGGCTAGAAATGGCTATATAGCCGTTTAGGGAGGGGTTTAGACCATTTTACGCCTCTCAACAACCATATAACAGCTATATCAAAGGATATTTTTGAAAAAAAAATTGAAACTTCTATAAATAGCCCATTTCTCCCTGATTTTTACCACACCAAACCAACTCTTCTCTATTACTACTATTTATCTCTTCTAGCAAGTGCTCTAGTAGATTAGCAATTTAATTTTTAGTTTACAAGTATTCTTGCAAGTGGCAAGTGCTCAAGCAAATAGTCAAGTGCTACAAGTTCACTTCTTGTTGAGAGGCGAGAGCGCAAAAGGAAGCTTACAAATCTCGGCTCCATGCTTCCACCTCTAATCCTTTTCTCAATTCCTTTTTATGGGTTAGTTTTTATTTTTTTATATTTATTAATTAAAAATTTTAGATATGACATTTTTTAACTAAAGTAATTTTAACATGCACCCTTTTTATGAGGGTGAGGAAACTAATCCCCAAACCCAATTCCAACACCAAGTTTTCTCTAGAGCTAGTGTCAGTGAATGTCAAACTTCTTCTCGTAGGAGGACTAGTGATGTTTAGAATGATTTCGATAGAATTATGGTTGATGGAGTTTATAAAGCAAAATGTAAAAAATATGCAAAACTTTATAGTTGTTATAGTACTGGGGGAACAGGGCATTTAAAATGACATCAAGAGACTCATAGGATGCATGATTTTCATCAGCAATGTATCCTTAATATACAAGAGGGATCACTTGTAGGTAATTTTGCATATAACCATGAAAATCAGAGAAAATTATTGGTAAGATGGATAGTTCAGGATGAATTACCTTTTAGTTTATCTGAATCTTATAATTTTGAAAGATATATTCAATTAAGCCTATAACCTGCTTATAGAAGAACTAGTTGTCGTACCTTTAGAAGAGTGGCTATGACAAACTTTTTAGCAATGAAACAAAGTTTAACTGAAAGCCTCTCAAATTTAAATGCTAGAATTTCTTTAGCTTCTGATATTTGATCGGCATTTGTAGATAGTAATTATTTTATTGCTATTACTGCTCATTATATTGATAATGATTGGCAACTAAATAAACTAATTATTGCTTTTCGTGCTTTTGATTTTTTGAATTCGGGACAATAAATTTCAAATATTATTTATCAAACCACATGCTCATATAATATTAATAATAAAATAATATCTATTACTTTTGATAATGCATCTAATAATAATTCTGCTGTTGCATTATTAAACAGCTCTTTGCATCCCATTTTAGATGGATAATTATTTCATATTAGATGTGCATGTCATATCTTAAATCTCTATGCTCAATCTCGCATGAACATAATTCAAGAGGTTATTTCAAAAATTAAAAATACATTTTTTTATTCATGCTTCAAGGTCAAGACTTCAAGAATTTAAATAATTATATGTAAATCATGGTAAACATTTTAAAAAATTTAAACTTGATGTAATAACTCGTTGGAATAGTACATATACCATGATACATGATGCATATCCATATAAGAACTTATTAAGTGCTTATATTAATGATCGTGGATTAGGATTTACATTGACTGAAACTGATTGGCATCAAGATAAAATTTTAGAAGATTTTTTGGTTACTTTTTATGTTGCTACAAATGTTCTTTCAGGTATTTATTATCAACTTCTTGTTCATTTTTACAAAAAGCATATGTAATTAGTGAAAATTTTAAAGAATATAGATATCATGAAGTTTTAATGCCTATTATATGTCATAAGGAAACTAAATGGAATGAATATTGAAATAGGATATGTCAATTGCATAACTTAGCTGCTATTTTTGATCCTAGAGTTAAATTAAATGGCGTAAATTTTTTAATTGATCAATATTATGAAAACATGAATCAAAATCCTAAACCTGCTAAAGATAAGGTAACATGACTTCTTAATGATATTTATGGTTTATATAATGATAAAATTTATGGATTTAGAATACCTACTCAAAGCTCTGCTTCTTCTTTTAGATCTCGTTCGTCATCTATTTTTTCATTTATTAGGAGACACACACATGCTTCATCTTCTTCATCTTTAAGTAATGAATTAGAATTTTATTTACGAAACAATATTCGTTCTGCATATGATGAAGATCAAATAGAAAGTTTAGGTGTATTAGCTTGGTGGAAAAGTGTTAGAAATCAATATCCTATTATATATTTTAGCTGTGCTAATGTCCACAGTAGCATCGGAATCCGCTTTCAGTGCAGGTCGACGTATTCTGGACAAAAAGAGAAGTAGGATGATTGGTGAGACAGTTGAGGTGCTTATCTACTTCAAAGATTGATTGGATGTTGAGGCAAGGCTTCAAGATACAGGTGGATATGACTTAACGAGAAGATGATGATGACACAAATACTACTGATAACTGATGAGTGAGTCATTTCTATTTTTATAATTATATATTTTTATTTTTTAATTGTTAAGTGAGTCATCTTTATTTTTTTCTCTCTATTTTTTCTCCTTTCTTATTGTATTCTGTTCTGGAGGTTAGGCCTAGTCCCCCTTCCTTCCTGTACCATTTTGATTTTAAATTAATAAACTGGTAGGGGTGTATGTTAAACCCCCCACCATTAAGGTGGCTTCATATTAATAAATTTCTTTATTTCTAATAATTTTTTAATTTATTAAAAAAATATTTTTTTACAAAAAATTTTTATCGAGTGGGCCGGTATGGTACATGCCCATGTGGGTCGTACCATGCTGTGCCGGTCCGATGGGTCAGGCCCGTCATGGGCCGTGCCGTGTCGAACCAGCGAAAAAAATTTTCGAGCTCGGCACTGTATGGTTTACTAGGTCGTGCCGGCATGGTCCGAAACTATAGCAGTACTTTCCGCTGGCTCGGCACGACACGATTTACTGGGCCGTGCTGGCACGGTCCGATACTGTAGCAGTACCGGGCCATGCCTGGGCTGTGCCATGCCAGCCCGGCGGGCCAGGCCCGTCATGGGCCGTGCCGTGCCGGACCAGCAGAAAAAATTTTTCGAGCCCAGCACGGTATGGTTTACTGGGCCGTACCGGTATGGCCTAATACTATAGCAGTACTTTCCGTTGGCCCGGTACGGTCCAGTATTGTAGCAGTATTGGACCATGCCTGACATCATCCATATGGGCCTGGGCCGTGCCGTGCTGTGGACGATACGGTCCAGTGCCTATCTCTAATGTTACCTCAATAACTATCTCAATTCTTGCTACCGGGCATTTTCATATTATCATCCTCATTTATCCTATTGGTGCATAGTATCCGACATCAAATTCTGGCCCCATCAATGTACTACCAAGGTATTGTACAACACACCTTGCTCTCACGACCCACCGATCACCATCTCCGTGGCTTTTATGGGACTATTTTTGCCTGCCAAACTTCACCACAACCACGTGCTGCATTAATTTTTAACACCCTGTTTGTATCCTCTCGTTGCTCTCATGATATCTAAATTTGGGAAGCAATAAGATTATGTTATTTCTGTTGAAATATCAAATTCAATATAAATTATATTTTTGTCAATGGATCAAATATGCAATCTATTTGGTTACTCTAATATGTGGTCATGAACCTTGCTTCTTTCTAGTTATATTGGTTTTTGTATGGATTGGAGGCACCTGGAATTATGCTTTGCTTTAGGTATCATGTATTAATTAAGGCTTGCATTTGGAGATGTGGAGCCGTGCTCGTTTGTCACAAACCTCTTGAGCCCGTTCGGAATGTTTTTAATTAAGCCTGAAGAATTTAATTAATTTAAAGCCAAAAAGTCATATTCTATGTAATTAGAATTCATACCAAAATTGATATAACTTTAGGAGCTAGAATTCATGTCCGTGGACTTATTTATAAAAGGACTAAGATGCTCCTTAACACTCACTTTTTTTTTTTTTTTCCTTCCATGTTTCACTTCAAACTCTCTCAGTCCCAATTTGATAACTCTAATATCAGGCCACACCTCTACCATCACCTATTAATGACTAAGATCAACTTAAGTAGAAAAGATACCATACTAATATTTTTTAATGGTCATAAAGGGGCAGCTTGATTAGAGCTAAAAAAGATGTAAATATTTAGAGGGGTAATTTTGAAAATTTATTAGATTCAATTCGTTTTAGTCTGTTCAAACATCAAAATTTAGTTGAGTTTTAATATTTCAAGATTTATTTCAAAGACATAAATTCTATCAAACATATATTTTAATTCAATTTTATTAATAGAATTCAATTCAGTTTTACTAATAGAATTGATTCCAACCGAGGCTTTTGTGAATCTTAGCACGTTTGTGTTGGAAATGGGTCTTTAATACCCGTTATTTTGAATGAGAAATTGATGATCTTTAGTTTCATTTTCAAAATTTTAAAAGGGTTGATTCACTTTATATACAAAGCTCTTTTCATGTTTATGCATTTGAGCTCACTATAAGTGGAGAGCTAGAGAGTGATGCGCAGCATCACCCATGCGTATATGCGAAGGGCGCAATTGGTACTTTACACTTCGCATCATCGTGAGAAGCCTTAAAATTTTTTCTAATCATAAAGATTAGATGATCGAAAATGATTGAATTAAGATGGTGCGATGAGGGGTTAAAATCAAGTGATGGATTGGTTGATCACGATGATTAGAGCGGCGTTGATCGATCGAGCTTATCAATAGATTAAGCATCCGATCACTGAAACAGTATATTCAAATCGATCGGGCATATCAATGAGTTAAGCATCCGATCACTGAAACGATATATCAAATTTATTGGGCATATCAATGGGTTAAACATCTGATCACTAAAACGATATATCAAATGTGATCATCAGATCACAACAATGAATAAGCATATCAAAGGTAGATAAACCCCTTCGTTGATGCCTCTTCATCACACCCAATCAAATCAAGTTTGATCATACGGTGCAGATTAAGCCCGTAAGGGTGCTTCCAATAGACACTTTGGATTATAAATAGGACATCCTATCAGTTTTTCAAATCATCCAAAATTTTCTTAAGCATTTTGCAGACTCTGAATTCAAAAGAGCATAGCATTCTTGATTCGCTGTTTTGATGAATATTAGTGTTATTGTATCCTGAAAGACAATCGCCATAAAATCGTAAGCATCTGTGCAGAATAAAATTGTCTTAAGAGCATAGAATATAACTCTAGACTCGATCTTTTGATCTAATTAGCCACCAAATTTTAATCGGCAAACAATGTGCACTTTTATCTCCGAATCAATTCTTTTATGGAATGGCGGTCTGATAGTGCCAATAATGAGAATCAAATTGACAGGCAAATTCGGTAGTGTTCGAAAGTAGCACCTCTTTTTTATTTAGAGGATGTTAAAGGTTCGGATTTTATTAGGTGTTTCCCAGAATATTTGACTTAAATAATTCTTCCATCATTTTTTTTTCAAATGACTCAAGGTGCCTCAGCGTTATTTAAATTAAAAGAATAACTTAATCAACAATTAAGATGCAAGAAAGTCATTATATCAAAGGCCTAACTCATATCATAACATCATGCAGTCGTAATTATGCTTCTCTATCATTTTCTAAGGCCTTGGTTGTGCATGCTTAACTCCGGTTTGGACCTTCTACCATGCTGGTCAACTTCGGCTAATTTGTTCCAACAATTTTCATGGTTACAGAACTACTATTATTGAGGCTGAGCAAGAAAAAAAAAGAAAAAGAAAGAAACAAGATGATTTCGCATTAATTCTTTGCAAGTTTGTTTTCATTGATAGTAAAATTATGGAACTGATATGACCCGTCATGAATGAAATGAAAGATGGAAGGGCCTGCGAGAATCAATCAATGCAATAGCAAGGTCGAGCGGTGGGGCGATGGCGAAGGCATGGTTCATTCGGAAAAAATAGATGCAAGGAAAAGTCTTATTGCATCATGCGCGATGATTAACGTATGACGCATGTAAATAAAAGATATTTTTATTTTTGATATGCGCATATACATGCCATGCGTTAATCATCACGCACGGTACACTTGTTCTGCATAGACTTTTTTTGAAGATTCGAATCGAAGATCTTCGCGAAACAGCCCATGAATCTCAAGAATCGAGCGTGGGGCTTGAAGACCTTACCGCATTCCAGTCCAGAGCCTTCAATGGGTCCTCTCTCTCTCCTCTTTCACCAATGAGTGATGAGTTTCCTTTCTCTCTAGGTAGGTACCTCTTGGATGTAGGACTTTGTTCCAACAGCTACCACATGTGAGATCTTGATTTCCTATAAACTTATATCAATCATGGTAGAAATAAGGATGATAATTTTGGACACAATCTTTGAATATGGCTTAAACCTATACAAAGTTAGCGAGTTTGAATTGAGCATAAATGGATTTAAATCAAAATTAGATTGGCATATTAAATATGATTAATAAACAAGTTAGGTCTTGGATTGATCTACTAATCTAAAATTGATCCACAATTGATTCATTTATTAAAGTATAACTCGATCCATCAGCAAGATCTGTTTACTCAAATTAATGTCACTTCTTCATCATATGAGATTTAACGATTGGATCGTAATGGATAGGAGACCATTAAAATTACATTAAGTCAATATATAATTACTTGAGAGTTATGTTTTTGAATAAATAATTTCTTTGTGTCAAATTGGTCACATAAATTATATGGATTGCATAAGTTACATAAATTAAATAGGTTATACAAGTTGTATTATGTGACTCATTGATGCAGCACAAAGGCAGGAGGTGATTATGCAATTTAATTTTTTTAGGTATTTTAGAAGATGACTAATTCATCGAAATTAAGAGAAAGAGTAAGAGGGCAGATTATATGATGTAGAAAGTAACGGTTCAGGAATAAAACTTTTAGAAAAATGAAGAAGCATACCAGGAAAGTCTGGAATTGAGATACTCTAGGAAAGACATGCTCATGAACTTTCACAGAATTAGAATCACAGAGTAGGGGAAATGTTGATTTACCCGATGATGATGCACTCTGAATATTAGTAGAAGATCTCTCGCTAGCGGGCAGGATTTTGGATGAGAAAACTATCTTTCACTTGAGGTTTCTTGATCTTGATTCAGTGGCAAAGAAGGCATTCTCGGCTTTGGAGATGAATCCAGAGAGCGGCGACGGCTTTGGAGAGAGAGGGCGACGACTTTGGAAATAAATTAAGAGAGGGGCTGTGGTTTTGGAGAGAGAGGATGGCGGCTTTGGAAATAAGTCAAGAGAGGAACAATTATTTTGGAATGAAGGAAGGGAGGCGGCTAGGGTTCCAAGTATGGATGCCTAGAATTTAGGGGGAGGGGTGGTGGTCGGTTATGGTGGTATGAGGATTAGGGTTTCTTTGGTGGAGCTTGGTAGAGGAGAAGGACTAGATTAGGGTTTGGTAGTAAGAACACTTCAACCTTACGCCTAGCTTTCTCACGGAGGATCAATTGCTCAAAGCAGCGAAAATCTTCGGCCTTACACCTAACTCCCTCATGGAGGATCGATTGCTTAAAGCAACAAAATCTTTGGCCTCATGCCTAACTCCCTCATGGAGGATCAATTGCTCAGGTCAATGGAAATAGAACTTGGAAATAAATTTTTATATATTCATATTCTATTTTTTCATCATTGTAAGAATAGGGTTTTATAGACCTCTCATGCCATTACAAGGTAAGTGCAACAATTAGAGTAATAAATGATAGGGATTACAAAATATGATAAAATTGCTGAGCAAAAAATCTTCTTTTCTTCATTTGATTTGACCAAGATGCAGCGGTAATATATAGTTTCAATTGGAGGCGAGGGACCACAAGCAAAAAAGGAAGCTTTGGGTGACATCCTTCTTTTTTTCTTTTGGGGTGCCCAAGGTTGCCTAATATTGTAGGTGGCAACAATGGAGGGAGAAGATTGATTCCATGTCATCAATTCGGATGAAGGCAAATCCAATGAAGGAGAAGATCGGATGGTTGTCTAATACTACCTAATCTAGGGGGGATTCTTCAAGATATCTTCAGCAGGGTTTCAACAATAGTAATACACTTTTCTTGAATTATTACAGAACTCAAATAAAATGAAAATGCATGATCTGGACATTGGACTAAACCAAACTTGACTAACGAGATTTAACCAACTAGGAAAGAAAGAAAAAATTATGGGACTTTTAGGGTTTAAATATCCAAATGGAACCCTGTAACCTTTTTTCACTCTTGCTCCTGCACCAATTCTCCCAAGGTGAGAGGAACTCGATCCCATCGAGTAAGGGTTGGTTTGACTCTGGTACTCCTTTAGTAGGTCTGGGTCCAAACTTTGCAAATCTTCTCAAGAAATCCATGAGTCCTCATATTCGGGCCGCCCTTGCCAACGAACCAAGTATCGCTGGTAACCTCTGTTTTGGATCGAGATAACTTGATCATCCAGAATCCACTCAATCCTATCTTTTTGCTCAGGCCAAATAGTAGGTGGACACACAGAGGTGGGCTCGTTTTCAAAGGAAAGGTTGGGTCCAAAAGCCTCACTAGGCATCATCGCTAGCTTCTTATACTCTACTAAGTTCGAAACAATGAAAGTAGAGCTAATTCCTAACTCAGAAGGTAATTCTAGCACATATGGATTGGTTTTCACTTTCTTCATCACCCTAAAAGGACCAGCTCCATGAGCATGTAACTTTCTAATGGTTCCCAGAGGAAACCACTCAGGCCTTAACCTAACCATGACATAATTTCCTTCCATAAACTCTTGAACTCGTTTTTAAGAATTAGCCAACCATTTATATGTTTCATTACTTAAGTTAATCTTTGCACTAATCTCTTTATGCAAGTCTTTAATATGTTGTGCAAATGATGCTGCAAAATCGGAGACTCGTGTGTGAACAGGTAATGGAATTAGGTCAAGTGACTTATTGGGCTTGTACTCATGGACAATTTCGAATGGGCTCTTTTCAGTGGACCTATTGATAGAAGCATTGTAGGTAAACTCAGCTCTAGATAGCAACAAATCTCAATTCTGATGTTTTCTCCTACAAGACATCTCAGAAGATTTTCTAGACTATGGTTCATTACTTCTATATGGCCATCAGTTTGGGGATGGTAAGCTATGGAATAGTTCAACTTAGGCCCTAATTTAAGCCAAAGGATCTTCCAAAAATACCTGATGAATTGGACATTTCTATCTGAAACTATGATCTTAGGTAAGCTATGGAATCTAACGATCTCATCAAAGAACAGTTAGGTTACCCTAGATGCATCGAAGGTCTAGGAACAAGGCAAGAAATGGGCCATCTTGGAGAATTGATAAAGCACAAGGACTCAAACGTTTCCTAATAAATCCTTTCTTAGGTAATTCTCCAACTTGTTTCTGCAACTCTAGATGTTCAGCTGGGTTCATCCTATAGTGAAGTAGGTTGGGCAAAGTGTCTTCCGGGACTAGGTCAATGGCATGCTGAATATCCCTAAGGGATGAAAGATGGTCAGGAAGGTCTTTGGGAATGACATCTTTGAATCCCTTTAAAATTTTTCTAACTTCCTGAGGGTGCTCTACGAGGGTCAGATCTTGGGTTTCCCCAACTGTCAACATCTAAATGGGTGAACTTTCATTGATTTTTTGTTCTAATTTCTTAGCATTAATTAGGTTCAATCCAGGTGTCTTCTCTTTTAATTGACTCAAACCCCTCTTGATGTCATCCTTAGGTAGGGTAGGGTAAATCATAATTTTTTTTTTTCATTATAATTAAAGGAACACAAATTGATTGGCCAAAAAGGGTTGCATCACGGTCGAACAACCAAGGCCTTCCTAGAATGAGACTACTTACTCCCATAGGTAAGACATCACACCATATCGTTTCCTGATAAGATTGGAACTGGATTTGGACTGGGCATCTCATCTTGATATGTATGGAGGTAGAATCTATCCATGACACCTTATAGGGGTTAGGATATGGAACAAGTGCTAATCCTAGAGTCTTGACTGCACCGGATGAAATGGCATTAACACAACTTTCACTATCTATGATGAGTTTGCAAACCTTAGCCCTTATCTTAAGAAAAGTCTGTAGGATGTTAGTCCTATGCTAATCCTCTTGAACTTTGGTTTGAGCCAGGATGCACCTCACAACTCCTAATAGGTCAAGCTCAGTGGATTCTTCTCCCTCATACTCCTCAACTAAATTCAATTTAGCCTCATAAATTTCTTCCTTGCATTCCTCACTAGGCTCATGATTTTTTTCTTCAAACTCACCTATGTGTAAGGACCTGGCGGACACTGGCTAGCGAAGTAGTCGATCTTATGACACCTAAAATATGCTGAGTTGGGAATGGGGGTCCTATAGGTTTCGGATGCCTTACCCTTGTCATCTGATCTGTTTATTGGGTGCCTAGGTTAGGTCTACTATATGGGGCTTGATTGGGTCCTGGCCTCTGAGTTGGGATATTAGTCCTGAAAGGTTCTAGTCTACGAAACATGGGTTGTCTCTGGAACTTCTCAAAATTTCTAGCAACTTGGTAAGTTTGCTCCAAATCATTGACTTCTCTTAATTATAGTTTCCTCAGAATATATTTCCTTAGACCAGTTCTAAACCTAGACAGGGTGGCCTCTTCCGACTCAACAATGTGACATCTCAGGATAAATTCATCAAATTTCTCAATGTACTCAGAACGGTTTTGTTGCCTTGGCTTAACCTTTGCCATTGGTCTAAGATTTTTTGTTGGTAGAACATGGGTATATACTTCTCTTTTAGTCTAACCTTCATGACTCTCTAGATGGTTATGGAAACATCACCTCTTCGTCTAATCAACATCTCAATATTCCTCCATATAACCTAGCTTATCGAACTAATCTAAGTTTGGCAAATTTATATTTTCTCTCTCGATCATCTCGTACCACTCAAAATATTGATCATTTCATCTTCTCAATCGACATACACCTTGGGGTCTAAACTTCTATCAAAAGTGGGTGCTTCTAACCTAATATTCCTAAGAATTCTCTCATCTGGATCCACAATATCAGGATTTGGTCTCCTATGGTAGTACCCGAATCATGGTTTGGGGCTCTTCTAGGTTCAGATAGATGAGGGTTTAACTCAGACTCAGTCTTGATCTCATGACTCTCCTCTAGATATCTCACTCGGTCATTCAACAGGGTCAACTATTTAGTAATGGTCCTAAGCATGGCTCCAAAATCATTATCCATGGGTGGGTCAAATAGTGATTGACTTTGATTTGGTTGGTATGGGGCTCTTGATCTGATGGTCATACACGAATCAAGTAAGCACACAAATGACTCAAGAATAACTCATACTATGGTTACTAGACCTAGCAGTCCAAGTAAAGTGAGTCGACTAAGTCACAACCACGGCAATAAGTATGCTATTCACTGGCCAGATAGGAGGTGAGAGTGTGGGAGGCCCCCTTGCTTTCGCAGGGACCCAATTAAGAAACCACAACACCACTTGGTCGTTTAACTCTTGACTCCCAATCTTAGATACCAACTTCTAGACACAAATGTTAACTTGGGTGCAACCAGTTTTTCCAAGTTAGGTTGAACTAAACTGTGGGTGTCCCTAATACTCAATTAAGTGTTACTCAATTTTAAAATTAAGGCTTAGGTTTACAATGCAGGTTGATAGTTTTCTAGACCAAGGAAGGGTCATGAAATCCCCATCTTATCTTAGATGCTCGGTGCCCTTAAATAACTTTAAAAAAAATGAACATTCAAGACACGAATTAGCATGTCGGGTCCTCAACCAAAAGATTCACATCCGGCCTTAGCTCATTACTCCGATAGGTCATAGATATATTTGCATATACCTGCTCAGGAGGCATGACACTTTAGGGTTCAGGAATGCAACAATACAAAATTTTGCAGGGTTTGATTTCAGTACCAGCAGATTGCAGAAAATCTCAAAAAATAAAGTAAAAAATTTAATCATAAAATTTTATATGCACATAGCAGAGGCATGGTAAATTATTATAAAAATAATTTTAAATTAAAATAATCATGTTCTGATAAGTTTCATAATAAAGGAAGTTGCAGGTCATGTGCAAAATTATAGTAGAATAGAAATCCAGTGTGTGATGCAAAACATGTCTAACCTATGATCTGATACTAAGATTGATGCAGCACAAGGACAGAGGGTGATTATGCAATCAATAAACTGATAAAAATTAATTTTTTTAGGTATTTTAGAAGATGGATAATTCATCGAAATTAAGAGAAAAAGTAAGAGGGCAGATTATGTGATGTATAAAGTAACGGTTCAGGAACAAAACTTTTAGAAAAATGAAGAAGTATACCAGGAAAGTCTAAAATTAAGAAACTCTAGGAAAGATATACTTATGAACTTTCACAGAATTAAAATCACAGAGTAGAGGAAAGGTTGATTTACCCGACAATGATGCGCTTCGAATGTTGGTAGAATATCTCTCACTAATGGTTAAGAAATCTGGATGAGAAAACTATCTTCCATCTGAGGTTTCCTGATCTCAATTCAGTGGCAAAGAAAATATCCTCGGATTTGGAGATGAATCCAAAGAGAAGCAACGGCTTTGGAGAGAGAGGGCGGCGGTTTTGAAAATAGATCAAGAGAGGGGTGGTTTTGAAGAGAGAGGGCGACGGCTTTTAAAATAAGTCAAGAGGGTGTGGTTGTTTTGAAATGAAGGGAGGGCGGTGGCTAGGATTTCAAGTATGGATGCCTAGAATTTAGGGAGGGATGGTAGTCGGTTATGGTAGTATGAGGATTAAAGTTTCTTTGGTGTAACTTGGTAGAGAAGATGGACTAGATTAGGATTTGGTAGTGAGAACACTTTGGCCTCATACTAGCTCCCTCACGGAGGATCAATTGCGCAAAGCAATGAAAATCTTCGGCCTCACGCCTAACTCCCTCACAGAGGATCAATTGCTCAAAGCAACGAAATATTTGGCCTCACGCCTAACTCCCTCACGGAGGATC
The DNA here is from genome assembly GCA_900491605.1 of Calamus simplicifolius. NCBI lineage: Eukaryota > Viridiplantae > Streptophyta > Magnoliopsida > Arecales > Arecaceae > Calamus > Calamus simplicifolius. Next base: position 1,261,043 of record UESW01003935.1, on the reverse strand, counting down.
AATCGCTCAGGACAATGGAAATAGACCTTGAAAATAAATTTTATATATTCATATTCTATTTTTTCATCGTTGCAAGAGAAGGGTTTTATAGACCTCTCATGCCATTACAAGATAAGTGCAATAATTAGAGTAATAAATGTTAAGGATTACAAAATATAATAAAATTGCAAAATAAAAATCTTCTTTCCTTCATTTGATTTGATCAAGATGGCAGCAGCAATATATAGTTCCAATTGAAGGCAAGAGATCACAAGCAAAGAAGGAAGCTTTTGGTGACATCCTTCTTTCTTTCCTTTTGGGATGCCTAAGGTTGCCTAATATTGTAGGTGGCGACAATGGAGGGAGTGAAGGTGGATCCAGTGGAGGGAGAAGATCGGATGATTGTCCAATACTACCTAATCTGAAGGAGATTCTTCAACAAGAGTAATACACTTCTCTTGAATTATTACATGACTCAAATAAAATAAAAATGCATGACTTGGACATTGGACTAAACCAAACTTGACTGATTGGACTCAATGAACTAGGAAAGAAAGAAAAAATTATGAAACTTCTAGGGTTCAGAGATCCAAATGAAATCCTGCAACCTTTTTCTCACTCTTGCTCCTGCACCACTCATGTAATATATAGGTTAACTTTGAATTTAGATTTTTGACCCAATTAAAAAAAGGAGTTAGATTCAGATTAACTCATTTATTATTATATTTTAAAATTGATTCAATTTATTTATAAATTGTTGACACAATTTGTCATCTCTAAGTAGAAAACATCCACATGCATTTTTGGTCTAACATCTAGTTTTGATGAGGTCAATCAGATTCATCTCTCCTTGCGGTCATTTTTGTCTTTACATTCTTATGACATCAATGTTTAGATTGTATACTTACCACAAGAGGCTAGCAAGGTACCCAGATGTAGAGTAGATAAGGTCATTACATGGATCAAGTTCCTTATTGAGGGTTTTTATTAAAAAAATATATATTGAAAACGATTTATAAATCTTGAGAGATTAGCCACAACAACACCAACATGATATACATACATTCATGCATATATATATAAGATCTTTTCATCTAACTTTAAAGTGAGCAAAACTAAACCTACACCGGTTCTAGGTTTAAATTTGAAGGATCTAAATGTTCATTGTTTATCATATGCTAGGAAGCTTTATCAAACTTTCAATTATAGTATATAATCTTTATGCTGCGCGAAGAAAATTGGGACATCAAATTCTGAAAAGGAAGATGCAATCCCCTTGAATCATACGGTCATATGAATGAGAATAGAAATATTTTTAAAAAAAATTAATTTAAAGATGATAAAAAAAATCAAAAATATTTTTACTAATTTTTATTAAAAAAAAAGCTAAAGAGGTTGAAAACGGCATTCTCTTTAACCCTCCTATCCCCGCAGAGATCAATAGGCATACCGTTCATTCGGATCGGGATTTAAAAAGGTCTAAGGCCGTGTTTCAATGCCAAAAAGTTATTTCGAGAATAGGGATACGAATTCTTCAGGAATAGCTTATTCCCCTTGTTATTTAAGATTTCTGTTTAGATAAAAATTTGGTATTCCATGTTATTCACAATTAATGCAGTGTTATTCCAAATGGTATTTGGACGACATGGAAATAAGCATATATTCCAGTAGGAATATATGAAGAATTTTTCAGAAATTTCAAACATACCCCTTGAATAAAAATGGTTTATCAATTTAATTTTTAATGTAATGACTTGAATAAAATATTTTGTATTAATAAATAAAGTAGTAATATATTTTTATTAATAAAACAAACTAAGAACATACTTAATAAATTGTTTTATATTAATAAAATAAAATAAGAACATACTTAAAATTTTATTTTATATTAATAAATTCACTGCTTTATTTTAATATCATGCATAACTTTTAGATATTGTTTAAGTATGTTCCAAGAAAGATACTATTTATGAGAGTTCTATTTTATTTTAATTTTTTAATAACAATCTTCATGTTTTGAAAACATATGTCTCATTCTTTTCTAATCTAAGGTTTAAAATAATTATTTTATTAAAATTCTACATATTAATTTATTAAAATTTTAAATTATTTAAAATTAATTAATTTAATTTAAAATTACATTATAAATAGATGTAAAAATAATACGTTTATATAATTACTGATCTTAATAATTATACCAGCATTTGGATTTTTTTAAATCTGTGTAGCTTGCACGGTTTTAAACAGCGACGGGGCTTCGAGCTTAACATACAATGCGATAAATTAAAAAGTTTAGAATAACTATTTCGGAACGAAACATAAAATTTGGGAATTAGAACCAGTATATATTTTCAATCAAAGTTATGCTAGATTTGATATTAATAAAAGAGTATAAGGCGGGCACCACGGCTTTAACTTGAACAGTCAGACATATAAAACCATGGAGCTATGGTTTGGATACACAGAAGCCCTCGTGTAATGAACATGCATATATATATATATATATATATATATATATATATAAAGTGTCTTTTAATACATGCGACTAGGATTTGAGCCAATGAATCTTGATATGCAATCGGAAGACCCTTTCGGCTTTCTGCAACACAGGAGGACAAGATGCTCTCTCACGAAGGACCGGTAAACCCTTTCGGTTGTATTTTGTCCAACACAGCTGTAATTGCCGACAGAACCTAGTGATCACTGGTAAGTGAACGCATGACTGCATATGATTTCCACTAGGTGGATCACCGATGGATGGTGTGGTGTGAACTTTATCTTTGCCATCTATCTTTGACATTTAACGTAAAACACCCATGAGATAATGAATTGCAAACTATATGAACCAGAATGACATTAATATCTGGGCTCTGAACATAAACAAAGACTGCAAATAAAAAAAGTATGAAACATATGTCACCTAATCTTTCCATTTGTGAAGAGAACATGTTTATTTACTCGGTTGTCGTACTTACCAAACTCGAGTTTCTCTGTGATTCTCCAAGGATTCTTTCGTCTGACATTAAAAAATTCAGTTCTTGCAGCCGAGACTAGCTTGATGAAAATTGATCCACCCTTTGCTTTTTGAATCCCTATTGATCAATGTATCTAGCAGAAGAAAGCAAAGTAAAAAGAAGAAAATACCAAGGAACAAATATGCTTTAGCTTTAGAAGATATGTTAGAAGTTTCATGATATTTGTTGATCATGACAGAATTAGTGACTTTTTACTCTCGATGCACGGAAACAAACTAGCAATCCAAAATTTATTGAACTCGTGCTCTGTTTGGATGGAGAGAAAATTAGGAAGATAAGAAAATGAGGGAAGAGAAAAGAAAGAGAAAAGAGAAAATATTTTCTCTCCTTCTATTTGGATGAGTGGAAGGAAATAGAGAGGAGAGAAAAATTGATAATTTACAATGACAATAATATCCTTATTATAAATGATTAAAAAATACATCAGTTATTTTTTTGGAATGGTCAATATTGGAATAAAAAAAATGAAAGAGCACTTTTAAGTTTTCTCTCCGAAATCTCTCGAAGAGAAAACTTTTATGTGGGGCCCTCCACTTTTTTCCTCTGTTTTTTTTTTCTAGTTTTCTTTCCTTCCTACTTTTCTCTTCATTCAAATAAGGTAAATTTCATTTTTTTCTCCTGTTTTCTTCCCTAGTTTTTTTTTCCTTCCTAGTTTTCTCTCCATCCAAACAGAGGCTTAGGGCAAGTGTGAAAATTACCAAAAGTTTCAAAGTAACCAACAGAACTAAAGTGGAAGAGACAATGATTGAGACATTTGCGCACAAACTCTTCAAAGCAAATTACAACCATTGGTGTTCCAGAAAAAGAAAAAAAAGGCAAGGGAAAGGAAAACTTTTTTTTATGTCCTGCAAATAATTCAGCAATTAAAGAATGACAGTTTAGATAATGATTTGGTAAAAATAAATGCTGAATTTATGACTGTTTATCATTGCTCAAAGCATCCCTGCAATATTCCTCCCATCCAACTGACACCTTTTGTCATTAGAGATCAGCAGGAAATCAACACCAAACAAATGGTTCCTTCTCAGTTAATTGATTTCACATTATTGTGCTGCCACTAGTTGTAGGAATTGGTACAACATATAAATAATAGTACAAAAATTTGTCTGGGATATAAAAAATTGCCTAAAGACCGGAGGTGCTTGCTTAACAATTATTTATAGAATAGACATTTAACCCAAGTAACTTAATACTCTCCTATTGTGTCAAGGCACTATTCCATGCATAAATAACTTGATGGCATATTCAGTGGTATATACGATGATAACTATCTACCAATATTGATGTCAATGCTATCAAGGTGGCATTTACGTGTGTTTTCATGTAACTAGCACTGTATGTAGTGTGATGCACAGACACTTAATGGCAACAAAACATATGTCATCTGAAACTGCATGGCAAGGTCATTACAACACTTAATTTATAGCCGACACTTCACATACGCAAGGATCAAGCAAATCAGTGTTCTCAATATCAATGGCACTGCAACATCATAAGATAAGAACTGATACTCGGGGAAGACAATAGATTGCCAAACTCAACAACAGTTATAAAGTTTAGTTCCAGAAGATCTATATGTCAAGGAATAACTGACATGAGACCACACAAGTTTAGTTCAACAGAAGCTAACCATTAATTTAGTTCAAATACCAATCCAAATGTATGGCAACATCAAAATCAATACAAGAAAGAACTTACCTGACAACAATCATACCAATGGCACATATCAAAGGATTCCACACCTCTAAAATGAAAACATAGTCTTTCTTCCACACACTTATGCTCATAAAATGAAAGAAGCTAACAATTAATTTCCTTCTGTATCAGTTTTGTGGAGTTTATCATTAATCATTGATTTCAACAAAAATAGAAGAAAGAACTCACCTGACATGAGAAAATCTTTGATTTACCTCTAAGAAAATTTGGCATGCACTTAGCGACAAGTACTCGTAAACATGCAAAGAAGCAACCATTAACATTGGACAACAATGTGTCAGGCATGGCAACATAATCCATTTGCGAGATATAGGACATAGATTGAGTTGGCTCAGGAAGGCATTATCAGCTGTTATTTTCTAACAGTTACAATTTGCATGCATCCAATTCAGGAAATGCTATGACTCTGCCTAACATCATGGCCATTGGCATTGATAGAGTTCCAAACTATGATACTTCACAATGGTTGCATTTTACAAATGCCCTCCAAGTCATGATTTCATAGCTGACACTTCACATACGCAAGGATCAAGCAATAAAGTATACTCAAAATCCTTAAATTTTCATCAAAATCCTTAACTCAGAATATTGGATTTACATTTCATCATATGACTATTACAAAAAGCCATGCATCCAAAAGTCATCCATAAGAGGCACTTTCAAAACATAGGCGTGTCAGGCCATAAATAAAATTAAAAAATAAAAGTAAACTAGCAACACAAGGCAGCCCACCCTAACACCCAACTGACACTCAAATATATCAATTGTGATAAAAAAGTTGGAATGAGTTCAAGGAGAAACCAGTTCCTTGAAGACATATCAAGATAATAGTACAAGAAATAGACCAATTCCTCAGAAAAGAAACTAGATTTGATAAAATTTATCATTATTATGACATAGCTGCCTACTATTATGACATAGCTGCATACTATTTAATGGATGATTGATTCTAAATCCAATTGTATCATTGTTCAGGCTATTTACCGACATAATCCATTTGCGAGATATTGAGACATAGATCGAGTTGGCTCAGAAAGGCATTATCATCTGTTAATTTCTAACGGTTACAATTTGCATGCATCCAATTCAGGAAATGCTATGACTCTGCCTAACATCATGGTCCTTAGCATTGATAAAGTGCCAAATTATGATGCTTCACAACGGTTGCATTTTACAAATGCCCTTCAAGTCATGATTTCACATTCGATACTTCACATATGCAAGGATCAAGCCACGAAGTTTATTCAATCTATGTCACTGCAACCACCAAGAAGCTTGATAGATTAATTTTGCAATTCAACAAATTATTATCAAAATAGCTCCAAAATATGTGACTTCAAATAAGTGAATGCCTGCCTAATATCCTTCCAAGAATACAATTAAACAATTAAATGAGTTCTGACATAACATACTTTTAAAACTCTTTCAACAACACTGCAACTGCCAAAAGCAATATATGCAAATATCTGATGGAGCAAATAATTATGAAAATATATAGTTATAAGATAGGAGTTCTACAGAAAATCATGCAACGAAAACATTAACAAGATATAATAGTCATAACAATCTCAAAGTATTAACAAAGTCTGCCTACACTGAAACCCAACTACGAAGCCTACAACAAAGGATACAAAAACTAACGTAAATGTTTTTAAAGATGCACCCAGATTCTTGGTCATGACTACATCTTTTTGTCCTCATTTATTTTCCATATCATTAAGTTTTTCGATAGATCGATAATCAGGAGGTTCATGATAATTCTGAAATGCATGAATTGCCTCTTGTCTACATTTAAACTTCTTGTATAAGGCATGCTTGAATCGGTAACCTCGCACTAACACTCAGGCCAGGATTCATAGATCCCTCGTCTATGGCCCTCGAAAACTACATAATAACTTTCGAAAGATATTAATAAACGTCAAGAGCATGCAACTTGATTTCCTGCATTACAGTGAAACCAATATGGAACTCAGATGACATAAAGACATTAGGCTATTAATAAAGTCAATCATGGTAAATATACTAATTTATAGTGAGTTCAAGGAAAAATCTGTTCATAATAAAAGGATGCATGTTAGACTTACTTCGCGTGCTACGAGCAACCCATAGCCTATTAGCTATGGAATTGCGTAGTTCATCATCTCTTCGGATTCGTCATTCCCTATAATGAGATAAGGATCGACATCATCTTCATCACGATCAATAGGAAAGGATTCAATTGACATATTGAAGTATTTATCATTTCTTTGGGTGCATTGTATGAAGTTGTGAATAATGCAGCAAGCCATAACAATACGTTTTTGAATCTTGAATGGAAATGGGATGGGACTTCTAAGAATCTTATATCGCTTCTTAAGAATTCCAAAGGCCTTCTCTAGCAATTTCTGAGTTGAGCATGTTGATGGTTGTATAAGTCTCGATAATTGTTATATCGTCGAGCTCTAGGATTGTTAAAGGTACTTAGATAGTACCTATTACCCCAATACGAGGCAAGGAACTTATCTATATTGGCATATCCTGAGTCAACAAGATAATATTTTTCTGTATACGACAATAATGCCTTTACTTAAACCACTCGGAACTTCAAAAAAAATATAAAATCAATTTGATAGAAAACAATAAATACCTCCTGGTACGACAAAGCCTCCAGACTCGACAGACCAATGTAAGACTCTCATATCGGCAGCAGATCCTTTTCATCCAGTACAAACAAAAAGGAAAGAGTGATCAAATGATATTGCAGCCATTATATTTTGGGAAATGATGCCTTTTTGATTATGAAAGCGTGTTTGTTTGCTTTTCTTGATTAATGCTAGTATGTGCATACCATCAACCGCTCCAAAAGCATTCTGTGATGCGATCAACTTTATCAAAGACAAGTTAAAAAATTTGAAAATTAAAAACTAGAATTTCATCCCGTCCATATGTACCATGAAGTAAGGGTGGAAATGGTTATTCTCACGGATCCACAGGTGCACATCAGTATCCTGACCCTGTTGAACTATAAATTCTTACTTTAATAAACAAATTGCTTTGAGTACAATGTTAAAATATCATAATATTGTCTCCCTTGAGTGCTGAAAAGTTTCAACCAACACTCTATTGGCCATACCATGACCTATGCCGTAAAGAAAAATAACAAGTTGCTCTTGTACCGTAACATTGCGTGTGCTAGTTACAAAGCCATGTGAGACAAGCAACTCTCCTAGCTTGAAGAACATAGTGTTTGTCTTCCTAAAGTGATTATAACCTCTATTTGGATGTCCACTCAAAATATCTGTAATGAGTTCATGGCCCGAGAATGGACGAGTTCGACATGGCACCTTCAAAATAACATTACAATTTTGCAAATCGATGATGCCACTACTTATCAGTACATTATGACATCCTGCCAAAAGTTGTTCTCATCTATCAAAATGCCATAAGATCGTGCAAAGTATCCATCTATTGCAACAAGAGAGGAGTTAATGATACAACCATATGCATAACTATATGTTGATAGCCAACATTTAAAGACAAAGAGTATTCTAACATACATTGCAATAAATTAACGACAATCTTCCTTTGTACAACAAAATTTGTCAAACATAAGTTAACATATCACATAATATGGTTTAACATATATAGGAGTCATTTATCACAAAATATCATTCCTTAACTATTACAATAGAGATATGTGTTACGACCATCGATGACCGCCAAATTCAGTTGGATGAGACGAAGGTGCAGATGTGGTACAAACAAATTGTTCTAAAGTGTCACCAGAAGAAAGGGTACGACTCTAGGAGATGCAATCTTCACTACTTGGCCTGAATAATGGCTGCATGAATGAAGTAGGTCCATCTGGAGTGGCAGCATGCATGGGAGGAGGCACAAATACAGGTGGCCTACCTCGATGGACACCATGCATTGAAGGCATAAAAACATTAGGCACAGAAGCATAACTTGCAAAAGGGGCTGGCATTGAAGGTGGTACATGATAGAACTCAGCCATTTGTCTGTTAAGCCAAGCTTCCAGTAGTGATCCTTCATAATGCATAAAGAACCATCTATTAATCTCATTTTTTAAACTCTTCCCTACAACAATAATACATTCAGCTATAATCTCAGAGAGACTTTCTAACTTTCGCATGCATTCATCAATAGAGTACATCGTAGGACATGCAAGCTAATCTCTTAGGAGGATCTCATTAGTAATTTTTAATCTTTTTCTACCTTAATCCACCAAATCTAAAATGGCATTAGTTGCATCAGTTGTAGGCCTAGTCCTACGTGCTGTAGAAGTAGTGGAGGCTTGCAATTTTCTCTTTCCACTACTAGAAGATGGTTCAGTGGGTAGGGTCGAGGCACATGTAGTCGGGCTGTTTGGGGATACATCATCAACTTGGTGGTCAAAAGGACTGGATGATGATATTGAGACTCCACCACGTTGTTGTGATGGTTGCCCGATGTTGATGCCGTCCAAGTTTATCCGATCCATCTCGTCCTCCGAGGTATCATTATCCGATACACCCTTTGGAATAGCAGATGTATCACTCCGTCTACCAGTGACTGTATTCTTTGAAAAGAGGATGTCTATGTCGTCGTATGTAGGAAATGACTTACCCTTAAGCCGAGCATACTCCTTGTTAACATGTTAAGAAATTTTTAAACTTAATTACTAGAATATTATCTAATGCAAGCAATGTATGATACCAACATCAATCGACCATTCACCGAGATGACCTTCTCCCACATATTTTTATCACCACATGTGAAAAGTTTGAGCACAATATCCCATCCCCAACCAGATCGATTAGCTAAGTTATAATACAAGTTGAATATCTTCTTCAAGACCTTCAACCGATTCTTGAGGTTTCTATAACTGAACGACTTATTCGTCCGTGCATTAAACATACTGGTCATTTTCTTCCATGTTTCTTAAGAGAAAATACCGTTGCAACAGTTACCTTCATCATTCTCTTGGCTCATCAAGGCAAGCATTATCATATCAAGAGCATATGTCCAATTAGGTGCTCTAGAATGAGATGATCCTTCCCTTGCATGTACAGATTGATTGTCCTTTTTCGATTTAGTCATCTTATCTTCAGGACTGAAAAACTTGATCAATTCTCAAAAATGGTAATATTTATTGTTACAATTGACTGACAAATAAAGCAAACATAAATGATAACAAAACATATTATAAAACAAGAAAATCATTGATGACATAAATGCATGTGCCGTGACGTGTAGTTGCAATTACAAAAATCCCATCTCAAATCAACATAGTCACATATATTGCTGATGCTTAATCTACAAGTTTGTCGTACATTGATGACGTAATAATACCTACACACATTTAGACTTCTTTCTGTTTTGAAAGAATTATAAAAAGTTATAATGAAGTGAAAAAGTTAAAAGACTGCCAACGTTAAATTCTGTGTTGAAAGAATTATAAAGAGTGCTTGTTACATGTTCATTCCCTAATATTCTAGTATTACATGTTTGAAGGACAGAAGGTATAGAAGAATCTAGAACCAATAATGGATGTAAACTCATTGTTAGGATTCATGAAGGATCACAAAGCTGCACAATCAGATGGGAAAAAGGTTACTTATGCTGACAATAATGGTTTACCAAATTAGTATGAGTGATAAGTGATGGAAGATCAAGTCGATTGGATGATTAAAGAAGATATTAGATGATTTAATATCTGGTAGCTCACACTAACTGATATTAACACCAAAGCTCGTGCATAACCACACATAATCTGATAGAAAGTAACAATACATAGTTATCACAAAGAAATAAGATGAATAATGATGGACAGGGGAAAGAATACAGAAACCATAACAATAACATTCCATTTCCCAGATCAAACTTTAGCAAAAGGGTTAAGATTGCCATTCCATTTCACAGCTAAAAATTCATCAAAATGGATAAGGTTTCATGTCTTCTCATCGGCCACTTCATGAAATTAACAACATTAAGAAGGAAAAAAAAGGTTATTCTTAGTGTTACCTGTAAGGGACTGAGATAGACTGGATAGTTCTTATTATTCAGTTCCGTTTGAGTAATAAAAGGAAGAAGTAAGAATCTCCCTATAATGGAGCCAGAGCCCAAAAAAATGTTTGCTGCAGAGAAAACAAGTTCAATTAGCATCAAAGATTGAGATATCTTACAAACAAAATCAAGAAAATTAAAAAAAACCGGAAAAAACTAATAAGATCTCAAACCCTAGATCTCGGATGGCAGGTAGTCGAAGAACTGCAGAGATCTCAAACCCAAATCTTCGATGGCAGCTATTCGGAGAGCCAGAGATCTCAAACTCAAGATCTTCGATAGCAGCTACTCGGAGAGCCAGAGATCTCAAGTGTAGATCTTCGATGGCATCTTCCCAAAAAGCCAGAGATCTGAAACCTAGATGAGATCGATGGTAGCTACTCGGAGAGCAAAAGATCTCAAACCCATATCTTCGGTGGAAGTTACTCGAAGAGCTAGAGATCTCAAACCCAAGATCTTCGATGGCAGCTACTCGGAGAGCCAGAGATCTCAAACCTAGATCTTCGATGGCTTCTTTCCAAAAAAAGCTAGAGATCTAAAACCGAGATGAGATCGATGGAAGATACTCGGAGAGCAAGAGATCTCAAACCCAGATCTTCGATGAAAGCTACTTGGAGAGGCAGAGATCTCGAACCCAGATCTTCGATGGCTTGTTCCCAAAAAAAGCCATCGATCTGAAACCCAGATGAGATCGATGGTAGATACTTAGAGAGCAAGAGATCTCAAACCCAGATCTTCGATGAAAGCTGCTCGAAGAGCTAGAGATCTAAAACTCTATCTTCAATGGCAAGTAAGAGGTGTTAATTTGTATTTTCACTATACTTTGGGAATAAGCTAAAGCAAACACATGCCTATTCCATAAAGTTCCTAGGAATAGAAAAACAAGAATATGCTGCATTGAATGAAATATGAAATTAAGCGGGACTGATATACCTTTTTAAGGCTGTTTGAAGAAATAAAATGAAATAAGCCCCAATTTCAGACAGGAAGAGAGTATCCAAACACAACCTAAAAGCCCCGCTCCCATTTCTTAGGCCATAATTAAAGAGTTGTTTTTCAAACCGGTGCCTTTTGGCACCGATTTTAAAGGTAAGGGGTGCGATCCAAAGATTTTGCAAGGAAGGTGTTAAAGGGGAAAATGCCATTTGAAATGGCATTTTTCCGGTGCCATTTCAGCCCCCCGAGCTCGGCCCCGTCAGCTGGGGTGCTAACAGGGATCGAGCAGAAATCGCCACATGTGTGGCGATTTCAGAATAAGTGAAATCGCCACATGGTGTGGCGATTTTACTATTCTGAAATTGCCACACCATGTGGCGATTTCATATCACTTGAAATCGCCACATGGTGTGGCGATTTCACTTACCTTGAAGTCGCCACACCGTGTGGCGTTTTTCTCAGGCTTTTTAAGCCCCACAGTCCGATTCTCTTCTTCTTCTTCCTTCTCCCAGGCGTCCTGGTTGGTCTTTTTTTCGATCTCCTGCTCGGCGGCAACCCCCTTATTCCTCCTCTTTCCCGGCGAGCTCCCACTTCTTCCTCTTCTTCCCTTTCACCGCCCTCGCCTCCTCGGTCATTTACTGCAGTGAGTGTTAAATTTTTTTTTTTATAATCACAAATCCCATGCTCTAAATATCTTTGCATCATATTCGTTTAATGTGCTAGGCTAATGAAGTAAATGCAACTAGTTATTCAGATGCTGATTTTATTGATCAGATGACATTTCATCGTCTCATTAAATACTTCAACACAAGACGCGCAGAAGCCTTAAGGTATGTACAGGAGAACCCTAACAACCTTTTCACTCCTCATATTTTGATTAAGGTTGCTGAAGGTCAGGCCAAAGCTAATCAGCATAGAGTAACTAGATACAACATGCAAAGAGCTACTTATGAAGTCGTGACAGGAGGTTCAGTGAAGCTCTCAGGGGTGGAGGCAACATTCAGACTGTTTCTCTTAGTGACCATAATTATTCATGTGGGAAGTGAACAATATATAAATATCCATGTACACATGTGTTAGCAGTGTGCCAGGAGATTGGCATGGACTCAGCGGCTTTTATTGATGAAGTATATAGTATTCGCTCCTACATTACTGCCTGGGGTGGGGAGTTCAATCCGGTACCACATGAAGACTACTGGTTGCAAACACCGATCACGTGCTTACCTGATCGGGATCGTCTTAGGCCGAAGAAAAGAGGAAAGCCAAAGTCAACTCGGATCCATAACGAGATGGATGAGGTTCAGCCTAGAAGAACAACTCGATGTTCTATTTGCAAGCAAACGGGTCATTCTAGATGCCGTTGTCATAATGTAACTGGTGGACCTTCATGATCGTAAATTTATGTACTCTTTAAGTTAAATGGCCATTCTTGTGCCTATGATGTATTTGTCTCAGGAACAAGACTATATATTGTTGCATTAATGATGTACTTGTGCCTATGATCGAAAATTTATGGATGCATTTTCTTTTGTCATGATTATCATTTGATGATGTGAGTTTCGATTGAGTTTTGGTCGAGTTTCGATTGAGTTTCGATCGAGTTTTGGTCGAGTTTCGATTGAGTTTCGGTCGAGTTTCAGTTGAGTTTTGGTCGATTGAGTTTTGGTCGAAAATTTATGGATGCATTTTCTTTTTGTCATGATTAGCATTGATGATGTGAGTTTCGATCGAGTTTCGATTGAGTTTCGGTCGAGTTTCGATTGAGTTTCGGTCAAGTTTCGGTCGAGTTTTGATTGACTTTTACCAATTGATTTCTTTCTATTTCGCATTTGGCACTCAGGCAAATGCACAAAAAAATTCAGACTGAAATGTGTTTCTGGGGGGGGGGGGGGTTGGGATGAGTCTGCTGAAATTTTAAGTCTCCCAAAGGATGTGCTCTCGGTCAGGAACACTAAGAAAATCGCCACTTGGAGTAGCAATTTCCTCCCAGAAATCGCTACTTCATGTGGCGATTTCCTCTTCCTTCCGCCTAACAGCAGAAATCGCCAAATGAAGTGGCGATTTCCTTCTCCATATTATGCAGGCTGTTCTGAAATCGCCATTTGAAGTGGCGATTTCAGTATTGAAATCGCCACTTCATTTGGCGATTTCAGGCGCATCTGAAATCGCCACTTGAAGTGGCGATTTCAACCCTGAAATCGCCACTCCAAGTGGCGATTTTCTCAGGTTACCTGGCTGACTGTGAGCATCCTTTGGGGGAAAATTTCAGCATTCACCCCAACCCCCCACCCCACGGAAACACATTTCAGACCGAATTTTTGTGTGCATTTGCTTGAGTGACAAATGCGATATTGAAAGAAATCAATTGCTAAAGTCAATCAATACTCGACCGAAATTGCACCGAAACTCGTTCGTAACTCAATCCAAACTCCATCGAAACTCGATCGAAACTCCATCGAAACTTGACCGAAATTGCACCGAAACTCGTTCGAAACTCGGAACTTGACTGAAACTCGACTGAAACTCATTCGAAACTCGACCGTCAATCAATTTGAAACTCAACCGAAACTCGACCGAAACTCATTCGAAATTGAATCGAAACTTGATCGAAACTCGAAACTCGACCGAAACTCCACCGAAACTCGATCAAAAATTGACCCAAACTAACTCGAAACTCGAAACTTGACTGAAACTCGACCGAAACTCATTCGAAACTTGACCGTCAATCAATTTTGAAACTCAACCAAAACTCGATCGAAACTCATTCGAAATTGAATCGAAACTTGATCGAAACTCGAAACTCGATCGAAACTCGATCGAAACTCGACTGAAAGTAAATGTCATTCATGACAAAAAGAAAATGCATTAGAAGAACACATTCTTATAAAAATTAAAATTTTCAGATACATTTCAAAATAGAATTTTTATAGCAGTTGGTTAGAGTACAACAATCTATAAAACCTAGGTTCCACATCCTCGTCGAGGAGGTCAGCGAATGCATCCAGTCCGTCGCCAATATGTCGCCAATGGTATGGGATCCTCATCAATCACCTGAGATACCCCCTCCTGCGTGGAGATCGAGGTAGGATGGAAAACATCATGCATAGCAGCTTCCAAATGTGACTGAGAGACATCAGCATCCTCACTGATCTCGGCGATGTCCGCATCAACAATGTCATCAATGTGATATGCATTGTGATCTCGACAGGCAGATGTACCCTCCTGGCGTCCCTTTCTGCGAATACTCGTGTGGTAATGGGGACTGCATGCAAAAGGCGATGGGGTATAGTGAAATATCTCCATCATCCGATCAACATCGGCTCGTGTGGACTCCGGCACCTCCGGGTACAGTGCTGAAGGAGCTGTGTTCCGAACGTGCCGATGCCCAATGACAGACAATGTACCATGAGCCATTGCTGTCGCGCTTCTTAAAATCTTTAGCCGCTCATCATCCATTGGGGCAGCTACAGCCCGCGAGCTCCACAGTCAACTGTTGAAACCTCTCATGCTGCATATAATATGACAAAAAAATTCATATGAAAGCTTATGAAGTTGAAAGAAAAAGATACCCAAAAAAATTTAAAATAGTACCAGAAACTCATATGAAGTGCCGTTCCCTTCGTAGCCCCTTATACTATACTCAGAACGGCCTACACATATTCGAGTGATGCTCCTAAACTAGGCCATATAATCGGGTGTGCATGAGAATCCTGCTACTATAGGCTCTTCCATAATCAGATGCTGACGCCATGCATTCCATGTTGCAATATAAGTTCCATGCACGACGTCCCATGCAACATTTGACCTCCATCGTCGATCAATCTGATGAAGATGTAGCGACATATCGCATGGACATGGAATGGACTGGCGACATCCAAATTGACGAAGCACCCGGTCCGGCAAATGCCACTCAACTACATCAAAATATATCACGGGATCCGTGCCATCCAAATATCCGAACTTACCAAGCAGCTTGGAGGTAAAATAGAGATAACTGCCGGCGAGTAAGGACACCATAAGAACTGCATATAAAATATTTAATTAGTCCATAATCAACATAATGAATCGATCTAATTGAATTCCATATTACAACATGACATACCCGTTGCTCACTATCATCCAACACATCCAACTGGTTCCTATAAGCACGTAGTGTATGGGTTGAAATATTTTTCATGTTATATCTTACGTGCCATCTATACCCGCACGGTGCACCTAAGTGCCAATCATCATCGGCATCCGAAGGTCTTGCCTCCGGAATCTCGAGTCTCGTGGGATGGAAAATAGAAATCGTTCCCATGCCCAAATCTGCATGTTTGGATAATTCAAAATGTTAATTAACAATAAAAATTACCTCGATCTCAAACATAAGAATAAAGTGTTTACCCGTAGCAATGGAAGATATCCTCCTATGTCAGATGGGTAGGGCTCGTAGCACGACATAGTGCTCTATAAACTAGCCAGCATAGCCGATCCCCAGCTAAGAGCGGCAAATGCCTCCAAGTCTTCCAGAAATGGCACATACATCAACTTAACTAAATTACCAGAGGTATCCGGAAGAATAACTCCACCAATGATTCAAGAAGTTGTCCCCTCACGAACTGCTGGCAACCTCATCATCCACATCTTCGTCCAAGTGAAGGTCGCGATAGAATTGATCGAAGAATGCTAATCGAAAACGACCTTTCGGAAATACTTCGATAGGAGGTTCGACACCAAATAACCTCCCAAATATAGCCTGCCACTCCGGAATAGTATGGCGCGGATCTAACCCAGTAACAGCAGAACCATCAATCCGGAGGCCACTCAAAATACTGACATCATGTAGTGTAATGGTTGCCTCACCAAAAGGTAGATGGAATGTGTGGGTCTCTTGCCGCCATCTCTCAACTAGTGCAGAAATAAGGCCAACATCCAGTCGAATCTGGCCAATCCGATATATGCCAAACATGCCAACATAATCTAGATAATACTGTACTCGTGGGTGTGACATTCCCAGTGTCTCTTTCCATATATATGCGTCATGCCGACGACATCTAAGAACTGGTAACTCCTGAAAAAAAATAAATTCAATGATACATCCGCATTAACATAAACAAATGTAAATTAATTAAGGACCGTCGATCAATAATACACACCTCGCCCTGAAATATATTGGTTGATCTATGCATCTGTTGCAAAGTGAGAATAGTAGGATCACGAGGCCCTGAATCTAAGACGTTATGAGCCATATCTAACATAACAAGTTAAAAGAATTATTAGCTGACGGTATATCTCATTGCATCAATGTGTTTATAAAACACTTCAACATTATTACCCTTGTGTACACCTATAAATGTAATTAAGTTAGCAAAAGGCAAACAACTTAACATCTATAAATCGTTGAATCTAAATAGCATAATTAGATACTATAGTACAAGCAATATATCTAGCCTTTTGTGTACACTTATAAATACAAACTAATTTCTTGCAAAACCAAGAAATGATCAATAAATCAGCATCTAAATAACTAGTTGCATTTACTTCATTAGGGGCCATGTAGATTTAATTCGATCAGCATCTAAATATCTAATTACATCTAATTTTGATTCAGCCTATATTGTTGCAGATAAAACATCTCATTAGGGCCCATGTCTGTCACAGTGCTTCATCCACGGCTAGCTGTTGTGACAGTCATGGGCCATTTGCATGGATCATGGCAAAACAGATCGGGGCCATTTGGATCATGCGTGCCACAAAGATCGTGCAAAAAAAAAAAATACTAGTAATCGATCGGGGATGCGAGGGCAGCGAGAGAGAAGAGGAGGAAGAAGGGGGATGATGCAATAAGGCTCCGCTTGCCGCCGACCAGGCTTCGAACGATCGATTGGAATGCCAGGAGAAACAACGCTTGGGAACACTCGATCGGAACTCGATTGGAACGGCTCTGAGAGAAGCGCTCGATCGGAAGAGAAAGAAGCTTCTCGCGCACAGGCACCGATCGGACTGAGGGCAAGTTAAAAAGCCTGAAAAAATCGTCACATGGAGTGATAATTTTTCAGCGAAAATC
Organism: Calamus simplicifolius; assembly: GCA_900491605.1. Lineage (NCBI taxonomy): Eukaryota > Viridiplantae > Streptophyta > Magnoliopsida > Arecales > Arecaceae > Calamus > Calamus simplicifolius. Next base: position 1,243,283 of record UESW01003935.1, on the reverse strand, counting down.
GCCACTCCAAGTGGCGATTTCAAGGCATCGAAATCGCCATATGGTGTAGCGATTTCAAGTTACTGAAATCGCCACACCATGTGGCGATTTCAGCTCATTCCATGTCAGCACTTCGACTGACTGGACTAAGCTCGAGGGGGTTGAAATGGCAATGACATTTTTTTCTTTAATACATTCCTGCAATATCTTTGGATCCCATTTTTTGACTGTAAAACCGATGCCAAAATGCATCGGTTTAAAAATGGCTCCATAATTAAAGGTAAGGGGGGTGGTCACCTAAAAGGCCTGATGACGTATGTTGGCTGACGCCAACGGAACCAGAATCTCAGCCCAGCTGGTGGTAGTCGGATTATTTAAATAATATTTTTTTTAAAAAAATATATCCACCAAACGGAAATACTTTTTAAATATATCCGTAAATTAGATTTTTTCCACCTTACTGATACGGCAACATGTGACAATATTCTCTAATACGTTGAAAAAACTGACAGAGTGATTTCCTTATGCATTATTTTGATCAAACAGAGACAGCTTTTTTTTGAACCAGCATCCAACAATCTTTTCTTCTTATTAGAGATTTCTCCATTCCAGTCAAGGAGGTTTTTGTACCGTTGTCAAATTGATAGCACCATAGTGAGGAGCATCAAAAGCCTTGCAGGATATTCCTTCTTCAAGCTGTCTTTTAAGGGAGATCAAACACTTAAAATCCCTTCTTGTTTCATCAAAGAAATTCATGCATCAATCATGAGCTTCGGAAGGACAACAAGCTGCAAATTGTTCACAAGTTTTCAATTTAAAGAAAGCATATTTGGAAGGATAAATTTTTTTTACATACTTAATCTTTTTATCTTTTTAGCGAAGTTAATGCAAAAGGTAAACCTTTCTTGAGAATGCAAGAGTGGCTTTTATTTCTTGTAACCAAATAAAAAAAAATTTTTAAATAAAATCTTTGCATATTATAAAATATTATTCAAATTAAATTAATTAAAAAAAATTCAACCTCAATTGTTTTAGATCCAGTTGATTGTAAACTTTTAAAGCAATAGTTTTTCAGAAACATAGGGAAACTGTGTTAATAAATCTTTACATGTTAAATAATTAACAATTAACAAAACACCCCATTATTATCTATCAAAATCATAGTGCCGCAATAATAACAGTATAACTTTGAGCATATATCGTAAGAAATTTAAGAATCATTAAAAAAATAATCATGAAACTTTAGAAAAAAAAAAAAAACAAAAAGTTTTCTCCATCAGTAAACACTGCGAGTTCCCTGCCCCCGTTTCCTTAGGGCGTGCCTCAGCTCCAATGTCCTTGAAAAATGTATTGTGTTATTATTTATTTATAAAAAAAAATCATCAAACAAATTAGTAATTTTTTAATATAAAAAAATTATTAATTGAACTATGATTTTCCTGTGACGATATTTGTGATCGCCATTGTCCTGTCAAAAAAAAAAAAAACCTTCAATTTAAATACATTTAAAAAAAAGCTTGACTTTTGTCAACCAATGGGAGGAGATTGCTTGCAGGGCAATTAAGGAAGCACACATCGCGGTACGGGAGATTCGCATGCTAAAGAAAATCAAAAGGCGGAATACTAGGAGTCGCGCAGGCGGTGGACGCTGCTCAAATCATCCGAACTCATCGTATCCGCACACCGCAAAATTATACGAGGACGATGGACCGGCGGTTGGCGTTGCTGCGACGCGGCATACGAACGGCAGATCGTGCTACCGCATAGAAATTCCAGTCCGTGGCGACCAAACAAAAGGTTTCCCTGGAGATGATGTCGCATCTAATGTTCCCTTGTAACTATGTACCTAACCACTCTCAGAGGCAAAAGGACAAATTGCTACGTGCTAAGGCGGTGAGTTCCATTGGATCTTTTCTCGGGGTAGGTTTAAGATAACGTGCACCAGCGCAACTCTTCTCCCTCTTTAAACCCCACTCAACGGCTACGGGCTGTCTCGTGCACCATCCCATTGCCCACTTCCCGACGTCGGTGACTCCCTTCCCTTCATGGACGGCTCGCCGGCCGGGTTCCGGCCACGCGGCCCTGGCAGAGGCGGCGGTAGAGATCCTATCCGGCTACCTCCGCCCGATGCGTCCCCCCAGAGATCTGACCAGGCCTCCTCGTCCGCCGGCGGCGGCTCCTCCGGCTTAAACTCGACGCAATACTACCGCCCAAGCCCTCAGCTTCGAAACCCAAGCTTCTCTCCGTCGCGCTGCTCGCGCATTCTCCGCCGTGAGGGGCCGAGACCTCGCGTCCCGTCGATTAGCGTACAGAAGGTGGAGGCGGCGGTGGCCAAGGCCCACAGGGATCTCCTCGCCACCGGGCAGAGCGTTTCGGCATGGAAGGTGTCGCAGGCGGCGGCGCTGGCCCTCCAGGTCGACTCCTGGGGCTCGCTAGGGTTCAGCTACCATGAGGTGCCCATTCTGCGTCAGATTCAGTTCGTGGAAGCAAAGGTTTGTCCTCCGCTGCCCCGTTCCATCGAACACCCCTTCACCCCCCCCCCCCCCCCCCCCCCCCCCCCCCCTCTCTCTCTCTCTCTTTTTTATTTTCCCGCTGTTGCTGTTTTTATTGGATTTCAAAATATGGTTTAAAGGGCTACGTTTTTAATGGAAGCTACATTATCAACTTCCATCAAGCATCACAAATTATAATCAATATAAAATTATATTATAATTGCGATTAATTTAATAATTATAATAAGTATTTTAATTATAATAATACATGAATTATTAATCCATAATATTATCATTATATTTAATTATATTATTAAAATAATTATATATTATTTAATTATAATATAATAATCAATATATAATAAATTATATAGTATTAATATACATTAATATTATATTTATATTAATGATATTATATAATCATAATTAATAATGATACAATATTGTAATAATAATGTTATTATTATTGCAATATATATATAATAATATTATTATAGTTTTAAGAATAATATTATAGTTTTAGAATATCGTAATATTTAATAATAATATTATAATATATTTTATATTATATTACAATAATATGTTATTATATTATTTAACATGTAATAATATACTCATCATATTGTATTATATTTGCCAATATTATAAGATATTATTATATTATATAATTACAATATCATAATATCATAAATATATTATAATAATATATATCAATTATATATAATAATAATTAATGTAACGATGATGATGTCATAAACAACTTTATTTTTAGTATTGACCGTTGGGGGTAATTCTTTTTAAAAAATTATCCTTTATTTTATGAAATTCATTTGTATTTGATAGGATTTGTAATAAGGAGAAGCAATTTCATCGGATTTTGCTGCTAGACATCACAAATCATGGATTTGCATTTGTTCCAAATGGAGTGTAGTTTCTCAGACTGTCTTATACCGGCTGGTTCTTTCAGTGTTAATACTGGCTTGACACTGACCTCAATGCCATGCTGAATTCATAGCATGGATGGGAAGGCAATGGAGAAATTGTAATACGTTTAAAAGGAATAAGTATGTATGCGTGGAAATTGTCTCGGATTATGGGTGATATTAATGTGAGGCCAAAAGTTATTCAGTGTTGACTCGAATGGATTTATGTTGACTTCCAAAATTATGTTGACTCCCAAACCTGCTGAAATTGATAAATACATCAACAACCAGAGGAGGATTCTCCTCTTTATCACGTAAAATTAAACTCAAACTGTAAATACACTTGCACAACTCCAGCAAATCTGCTTTTTCTTCACTTTTTTGAAATTGGCCAGATTTAGCAACTATTGTTCTCTTACTCTCCTTATTTTGCGTTGCTGAAAATAAGAACTTGAACTTTGCATTAGAATTGGTGAGTAGAGAACAAGCATTTTTTTGAACCCTTAGCTTGGGGCAGCAGTTTATAAAACTGGATTGCTTTTTAACCACTTCTTTTTAGAAAACTAGCGAAAGTTTTAATGAGATGAACCTGTGTGTTGAATTGGCTTTGCTGTGACAATCCTGGTGTTCTCATATTCTTGGCATGATGGAAGAACTTGCTAATAAGATGTGCATTGATAAAAAGGTCGGAATTATTGGCAAAAGAAAGAAAGCATGACTTCTATGCCTTCGGAAGGCCAAGAATCATGTATTTTGAAAACAAAAGTTAAAATTACAAGGGTTGCTGTTGAGAAGTGTTGCATTTAGAAGGTTTTAGCTCAAACAGTAACCAATGTAGTCTTGTTTTTTCTGTCAACCAGGTAAATTCATTTATACACTGCTTTGTGAGCGTGAGGAGGATGACATCAGTGCATGATCTGCATATGGAGATGTGCAGGAATGAGGGTGTTGAGCAGTTTGAAGATCTTGGTCTGGGAACTTTGCTGCGTCATCCACTGGTGCAGCATTACTTTTCAGTCCCATCAGACACAACTGAAGTGTGCAAGATAACAATAGAGGATTTGATTTCTCGCCTCTCTGTTTTCCTTTATAGAGCCAAACATAGGGAGATCACTGTCGAGGAGTTTCTGGATTTTCTTGTCCAGAAGTATTCAGTTGCAGCTAGAGAAAATCTTGGCGTGCGGATTCAGAGCTTGGGGTGTGTACATTAAAAAAAAAAAACCCTATTTTTCCTTAGGAATTTGCATTTCACTTGTAAATTTGTGGTAAATTTCCCTATATACAGCACATTCTGGGATCTTGGTGATATGATTTTGTTTCTTTGTTTCTCTGTTTTCACAATATAGTCTTAGGTTGATATTTTGTACAGGACATATATCAAATTTATAAGGAAGCCAGAAGGACAGAAAATGCTGTCCTTAAGTCTCTCAACATATGTGAATTGCCGAAAGAAGATATCGAAAGTTCATTAGATGCCATTTTACATTGTATGAAGTCACTATCCTTACCAAGTATGGACTGCGGTGCTTCATCTAAAGAAAAGGTACTTTGGATGATGATGATAATGACATTTGTAGCCATGGTTGTAATTTATCGCAAAGTAAAAGGTGCAAGAAAAGAAATGCATGTAATTGCCATGGCCTATCAAAAATTCATGTAATGAATTTGCTTGGACTAAAACTGGCAATGTTCAATAATATGCAGGGTGGAAAAAAATCTTCTGGAAATGCAGAAAAACATGAAAACCAAAGTGAGCAAAGATATGAAATAATTCTAATAGATCCCTCGAAGGTGCACAAACTTGAAGTCACAAATGAAGATATCAGAAGGTTTGTTGAAACTTGGAAGGAGCCTTGTCAGAAGCACTCTGCTGCTGAGGTATGTGCCTGTTTAAGACATACTTTGCCGGGTGCCACTTAATCTTATGCTCTTGTTTGAATAATCACAAACAAATAAACCTCATTTGACCTGCATTGATTGCTGTCCTCCGTTTTAGCACCATCATTACAAAGGTATTTATAATTCTTCAAGTTCATGACCGAAACAATTATCATATATATAGAATTCACAGTATGACTATCAAGCGCCTATATGACAGTGAATTAGTAATTGTATGGCATTTAAAAACATAAATATTTTTTGAGCTAGGTCTATCAGGAGATAAAAAATCACAGAGAAATGCTCTTTCAACGTTGCATGTAGCTGATATTTACTTATTATCATAGTGAATGTGTTATATACGACCTTTTTTCTTTTTTGTTTCCTCTTCATTTGCTATTGTAGATACCCTTTTCTGTCGAACACATGCACCTCGAAATGCATATGAATGTTACTTGATTGTAGGTTCTTGCTTTGATGCTGCACATCTACGGGATACCAGAAAAGCAGAAAAGGAAGATGCAAAGGTTGTTTCTATCTTATCCTGGCGTTGGCTTATTAAACGTTGCTGTAAGTTTACCGTTCTCTCTTTGGCCAAGTAATGATCATTTATACATGATGTAATCATATTGTCACATTTAGATTTTAGCCTGTGTATAACTCTTTCTAAAGTAATCATCAATTCCAGTTGACTCAATTCCATCATTTTTCATCTCTTTTTTAGATTTAAATAGGCTTTTCCTTTAATATCTGATTATGAATTCTCTTTTGCATCCTCTACATGGAAGCTGAAAATATGCTTGGCACTTGTCAGTATTAATATTTGAAAATAATTTTGTTTTCCATGATATTTAACTTACTTCCAGCCAGGATATCTTCTAATTGCAGCAAAATGCCAATTTTCTTTATGTTCCATCTAGCTGGCTTTCTTTATCTTAAAGTGTTTATTTTGATGCTTTTTAGTTTGTTGGAGATGATACTGAAGAAAGTTTCTGCAACATATTTTTCCCAAATCGATCCTTTGCAAAATTTTTGCGCGAGGATACTGAGGGACAAAAAGTACACTCAAAGTGCTTTTAATGAGCAATTCACCTCAGCATCAGAATAATATCTAAAGCTTTATTAATTTCCTGTCTTAGTCAGTTGTAGCTGTACCAAATAAATCGTGTGCATTTTCATTTTCGGGTGAGCTTATTTTCATAGTTCAAGCTTATTTTGTTCCATCAGTGCAGTTGAAGTCAATGGCAGGCCATAGATTTTTATTTTTCCATTGTATTTGAAGTTGTAATGAAGCATAGCGCTGTAATATGTGCAAAAAGAAATTTACAGAATGAGACTAAAATATGGGATCTTTTTCTTTTTTCTTCATTTTTTATTGGTTGGAAAAGCTGTAGGGTAAGCAACCATATCAGCAGCATGCTGGTTTATATAAGTTCCAACATCCATGGGAACTACATACAGAAGTTAGGAAGCAAAATTTAAAAAAGTTAGGTTCTTAGGCTTGAATATTGGATAATCAGTTTGCTTGAATATTGGATAATACAGGTTGAGCACGAAAATTCAGGGTGGGGTATAACCGTTTTATAGCAGTGCAATAGGATTCTTTGATGGTAATGCATTCAGTCTTTGGGTGATTGCTGGCCAATCTGAATCCTTCTCAAAACCTCTGAACTCAGCTTCATTTACTAAAACTGAACAGCTTCGGCTGATAATGGCAAGCCAAGGGGTCAAGAACCTCCACCCAGCTGGCTCATCTAGCCCATGGAAAATCTTGTTTAAGTAGATCTTGATGTAGATAGGTGGTGGGAGTATCCAACCGAAAATATTAGTCTATTACTCAGAAGGGAAGTGTCCCAAAGACCAGTAATAGTCCATTATGACGGTCGCGCAATACTTGGAGACAAAATCTAAAATATTGTCTGCAGTAAAATAGAAATGATCACATGCTAAAGCTAAGGCTCTCCCTGCAATGACTGCCACTGATTCCTTGGAATCATAAAAAACCGAGGAGTTCCTTTTCTTCCGCAAGGCCAACATTGTTGTGCAACGGATCAGCTCTGATACCAATTGTTGAGAAAATCAGTTGATGCCTGGACCAACTATTGCGGAAAATCCTCGGATCTGGACCAAAAATCAATGCCCAAGAGAGAGAAAAGGCAGTTGCTTGATTCTAAGCAAAAGAGAAAAAGAGTCCCCAAGAGAGAGGACACTAGGATAAAAACTTGGAGCATAAGTTAAAGAGAGAAAAGAACGCCTAGAAGAGAGAAAGAGGTGTCCCTAGGGATCATACCTCTTCCTTTCTTAGAGAGAGAGAGAAACCATCGTACGCTAGGAGAGATAACAATCCTTATGGAGAGAAAATTGGATGAGAGAGAAAATCATCTAGAGAGAGAAAATTCGTTTGTCTCTCTAGGGATCATGCCTTTTTCTTTCTAGAGAGAAAACATACCGTACGCTAGAAGAGAAGGAATGATGCCTAGAGAGAGAAAACTTATGCCCATCGCTTAGAAGGAGAAAACTATAAGAGGAGAGAGAATGCGTGTGGAGAAGAGAGGGGGACTGCGTTTTAGGGTTTTTTCATGTCCTCTAGTGAGAGAGAAGGTGGTGGCTTGATGAGGAAAAAAGAGAAAATATTTTTTTTTGGGCAAAAATAATCAATGCATTTCTTATACAAACCCTAAGATTTAGGATTTAAATACATGACCAAGCTGGCTTGACCCTGAATCAGAAAAACTTCCATGACTAACCCGATGAGATTAAGTTCACCCCAAGCCCATGTAAACCATGACTTGACTCAATCTCAAAAACTCACACCCAGCCTAATACAAGTTAGCTCCCTCAAAGCCCCTAGCCCAACATAGGTCTTAAGATAACCTAGAGCCCAAATAACTCTAGAACCCTTCATGACGCCTAATGAAGTATGGACCCTAGCCTTCCTATGTTCTCTTAGGCCTTGGGAGCACCACATCAGGTCCAACAAAGATATCATTGTTGTCTTAAGCTAAACCATTCTAAAACACTTAGACCCATGGAGGTGAAAGTTTGCTTAATTGTAGCGGCCATTAAAATTAATTGGGAATCTTCAGTTTAAGCATTCTGAAAATTCTCTTAATATTGTCACACCCCAACCCAACTACTAGTTAGACAAGTAATCAATTGGACATCCTCTTAAGGTTTTGCCCTATAGCACAAGACCTATTTTTATCAATTCTCACAATAACATAATAAATAACTATTAATCTCTAAAACCAAAGAATTACATCAATATAACAATAAAATTGTTCAATTGCAACTATCCTTGTTCATCTGGTATTAGAATAATCTAACTATTCTTCTACTTGCTCAAATCGCATTTGTAGTTTGATTCTATGTAGCTTTGAAAAATATAAGCAAAAGATGGTATGATCTTGATAGCTCAATAAGAATTCCTCCACACATGCATCCATCAATAATCACTAATATTTGGACATAAATAATCATAAGGTAAATAATCATAATATCCAATATTAAATAATTAGAATGCATAAAATAATCATAAATATTCAGCAATAAACAATTATAGATGTGTAATACTCGTGATATGCACATTCCATTTCAAATACTGAACAAAACCAATATACCACACGTCATCATAAAACCAGCTTAATGAAAAGTATTTTCATTTACAATTTATCATGTTCTGTTTATCTTGGTCAGATTCTCGTTTTCAATTATGCTAGAATATAATCAAGCTATCTCTTTAGCTTTGAACTAGCTATGTTCATATTTTTCGGCCATGACAAGACAATCGATAGGACGCCAAATTTCCAACCTATGATAGGCAATCAATAAACTATGCTCCAACTTATGGTGACAAGCCATGTTAATGGGATTGGTTCAACATCTTTTTACTCAACAGTTTAATTCATAGGTTTTAAATTTTCATTAATTTTGACTTTTATATACAATCTATTTCCATATTTATGCACAATCAAAGCATACCAAGACCATTCTTGCTACGTTAAAGTGTGAACTATTTTCATATCTATATATAATCAAGTAAAATATCATAATCATACAACATCAAGCCATCAATTGCAAAAGAATTTATATTATGTTCATAATATTAAAATGCCAAATATCATCACAGTTCATTCCCCCATACTTCTCTAGACTATCTCATACACATAACAAGAATTAGTGTTATTGTATAACCAAGCAAGCTTGATATTCTTACCTCTATGGAAACAAAATTCTATTTCAATGTGTTGACACGTATGGTTGGCTCCCACAACCATGGTAAAATAGGAAATTTATTCATAGAATAGGGGTAAGAAGGAATCGATCCCATCCAAGATTGGTGGCTGTCTACAGTAAAATAGTGGTCCCTGCGGTCATTTTATTTTGTTTTTGATATCCGATGGTTGAATCAAAGCATCATCATGAAAAAAATCGATGACCAACTAATGAACAGGAGAAAATTAGGGTTGCAATTTGGTTAAGTCAAATGTCAGCAGCCATAGGTGAATGGTTGATAGTTAGGGGTGGGCATGGGTCAGGCTAGGCCGAGGGAAAAAAAGGGCAGCCCAAGGCATTAAGTTGGGCTGAGCCAAGCCCGAACTTGAATCAAGTATGGGCGGCTTGAGCTCGATCCGGTGAGAATTTCTTAGGGCTCGAGCGCAGATTAGCCTGGCCTACACTTATGTATTATCAAAAAAATTTAGGGTCGATTCCTTCTTCAAATGTTTAACAAAACTATTTTATATTAATATATATAATATAAATATAGAAATAAAATTTTAAGCCAGCCTAGAACTATTTTTTTCTAAGCATAGGTTTGGCCTAAAATTTGAATGGGCTAAAAAATCAGGCTCAATCCAGTGCTATGGGCTAAAAAACTTGGCTTCTGCCTTGAAATTACCCCTATCAACAGCAACAAGGGCAAAAGAGAAGAAGATGGCTACTTGAGTGACGATTGGTTTCTCATTGTCAAACTTCGACATTGATGAAGAACCATCGATTTCATTCGCCTTAGGGCTTGACTCGTAAGTTGACATAGAGTAAACTTGGTTGAGTTCTATTCATGGAATCCTTGGTTCAACTTGCCAAGTCGAGTTGGCCGGGTTATATATATATATTTTTACTTTTTATTTTAATTTTTTCTTGATATAGGCTGGTCGATTGGTCCAAGCCTTGACCCACGTAGCCTGGATTAAAGGGCCAGGCCTTATAATTATCACAGCAATCGAGTGAATAGTATATGAATAATATATTGCTCCTCCTTTTCAGAAGTAGGGACATGGAGAGAAATTTGAGACCATGCTCATAGAACAATGCCATAGTAAAATACAATTCTGACAGAATGAAGTGCTGAGCAGGAGCCTTTCAAATTCATATGGGGATCTTAGGCAAGGTTATTGGTCCAGTCTCCTGAAGAAGTACTAAATAAGCATCCTTGACTATATAACATTGCATGTTCGATCACCAGAATATTTAAACTTTGAAGAGTGATAGAAGTTATGCGTTTAAGCACATAACCAGGACATGGGCAATTTGAGATACCAGCTCCCCAAAACTTATCACAGGGGATCCATTCAGTACGAACACAACTAGGATTAATAGGGTTGACATTAATTTCCAGCACAACCCATTTGAAGGCACTAAAAACAACCTCGGATCCTGATTAGGAGGATAAGATGGCCAGGAGGAAGATCTAGCAGCCGCACAGGATCACCAGCTCTCAGCACTGGGACTTAGATAACAGGCAATTAGCTTGTTTACCGAGGAGTGCGAACATCCACATTTTGAGCTTCCAAACAGCCAGCCCACCAGAACTCCTAGGAGAAGAGAGTGATCCAAGTAAAGATATTTTTGTAAGTATATCATATGAAACAGAATATTCACGTCTTAGTTGTCTTTTCATTAAAAAAAGAAAGGGTCTATTTTAGCATTAGGCTAAGAAAGAGGGAGTAATCTGTCAAAAGTCCCAAATCTATCACTTGCCAAGTAGGTTGCTGTTATTTTGCCTCACCTAAGATAGATAAAAAGAAAGGGGTGAGTTGCTAAATGAGTCTGGTAAATTTATTTCCTTTTGATTTTCTCCCTTTTTTCTTCCTCACACTATAAAGTAACATAACCTATTTCAAGTAGTATTTTCTGCTTGAAAAGTATTCAGTTTGGGAGTTATCGGGAATATTCTTTTGCATTCATCACACAAGCTCAATTGTGTTGTGCTGCTTCTGCTCCTCTTTGCTCTTTTCTCAACTGAAGCATTGCTGCCATTGATCAGTTTGGAGTGATAATATCTCTTATTTCATTTGGATGTCATATGGTCTGTTTTCACTTTCTATTGATGATTAAATAAGGTGGCAAATTAAACAATGCCTTTTGCATCATCCACTCATAAAGGATGAAGAACTCTACTTTGTCTAATATTTCTTGATTTACAATTATCCTCTAGTGTTACGTGTTTTGAAGAATACATTTTATTTCTTGGATCTGACAACTAGTTGTTTCCTATCTCCTCGGATGTAACAATGAGTTGTTTTGTATCTCTGATGCAGGTTCGATCTATTAAATATGGATTGTTGGATCATGTTGCTGAAGGCAATGTTGTCAATGAATCTATTACCCCAGCCCTACCTCTTGCTGATATGTTGGACAATGAACCTCCGGCTGAAAATGGGGCAACATTAGCTGATGAATCAAGCACAGAAAAATTGAACACAGTGAGTTGATGCCTTTGTATGGGTTAGAGTTTTCTGTTCAATAGCTAGAAGCTGTTTCTTTTATGAGTAAACTCCAGAATCCAGATCGGGATCTTCCTGAGGGTAAATTTGAATGATTCTGAGTAACTGAGGATGTCTTACATTTTCAAGTTCTATACTCTATCCTTGTTCCTACTCTATCCATGGCAATTTTCTTTGGTTCTTTGTCAGGAAGGACTTGAATGATTATTTGTTAAACCTGTTATATGCATTTCCTCCTCTTGAATTTATCGGCATTTCATTTTTCTTCAACTAGGACTTACTACCCTACATTCATTGTGATATGTACAATTTGCAGGAGTCACTGTTGATGATATCATCAAACAGATTGCTACTTATTTTGGGTTTGATCATCTTGTTCCTAAACAGAAAGTCCTGCCACTGGAAAGACAACACATATTTCATGACTGTGAGATATGGTTAACAACACAATTTTCTGTTGAGGAATTTGAAGCTCTTGGTTATGGGAATTTCTTGGAGTTTCTAAATAAGCATGCTTCTCTGCTCCCTAGTGAAATGCATTGTTTCTTAACTCAAAAGTCCCATGGCAATTCTTCTTTGGAGGTCTCCATGCTTCAACAGCAGTTGCTAGTGTTACTTTCTCACGCTGCAAGGAACTTGGGAAGTAATGGTGTTCTAAACAGCAGTTTATTTTTGTGCTTCTGAAGAAACAATTTCCATCCATCAGCTTTCATATATTGGGAACCGAACTTGAAAATGTTTCTCCAGATCTTTTAGAAACCGAAAACAATTCTGGCATTTCCTGCTCTGTTTATTTCTCTGGAACATTGTTGGGGAACTGCTGCAATGGAAACTCATTGCTGAACATTGAGAATATTTCAGGAAATTCTTTTGAGATGATTGCCAACATGAGTCATTTAACAGGTTCTGTTTCCGCAAAAGATGCAATGGAGTGCTTACTCAAAGCACCACTGCTTTCAGATCTACAGTCATGGTCTCACTTGGATCTTGTATTTGCTCCTTTGTTTGGCTCTCTTCTGGAGTGGTTATTCAATGGTCATATTGGACAATTATCATGTATAGTGACATGCGATGGTCGAATTCTTCGGATTGATAATTCAGCAACTCTTGATGAATTTTTGGAGGCTTTTATTCAAGGGTCATCATTCAAAGTGGCAGTGAAGTTGTTGACATTGTTTGCAGCATATGGACGCACACAAAACGTTCCAGTAAGCCTTCTGAAATGCTATGCAGAGCGTGCAATCGCTGTCATAATTAAAAACACTATGGACTACATGGAAACAAAAACTAGTGGGGAGATTCGCATGAACAAGAATTCTTTGCCAGAGCAGAGTATGGTTGATTCAGCTGATAAGGGCACACTTTTGGTAGATTCTGTGTGTTCCAGCACAGATAATAAAATGGGGAATAAATTATGCGAAACTTTTGATAGAATGAATGAAGCATATGCTGCTGCATCAAAGTTTATCCTTGATTGTCTTGGTCATCTCCCTTTTGAGTTCCGCAGTTTTGCTGCAGAAATATTGGTGTCAGGATTGAAAATTGTCACCCATAATGCTGCTGCAATCATTTTAAGACAATGCAAGCAGACTGATGAACGTGTTATGCTTCATAACATTGGTTTATCCCTTGGGGTTGTGGAATGGATTGAAGATTACCATGAGTTAGTTCGGCTGTTGCTGCTGGCTTGTTTACATCTCCAGAGACTGTAAATAGCGCTTCTGAAACTTCGTGTGCAGCTCTTAGCAGCAAGCAAAAACTAACACCAAAAGTATCTGATCCATTTTCTATTAATGGTAAGCCACAAATCAACTCTAAGGGAGATACTGAAATGTTGGATGTCCCTGAACAAGCATTTGAAGAAGACAGCACAATGATAGTTTGTAGTGGAGAGTCCAGTAAAACAGTTTATAACAATCTCCCTTCAGTTACCTTCAATGATAAAGAAGTCAAGGATGCAAATCTTCTTATTGATACCATACGGCGTGAGGAATTTGGTTTAGACCCGGAACTCCAACATGCTGAGAGTAGCTTGCTAAAGAAGCAGCATGCTCGTCTGGGTAGAGCACTCCATTGTCTTTCACAAGAGTTATATTCACAAGACTCACATTTTCTTCTTGAGCTGGTAAGTGACTCTCATATGATTTCTCATCAATCAATTAAGAATAAGCTTCATTATACCATACTTGATTCCATTGATAAGATCCATACATAAATGGTAATTTAATAATTTTTTGACATTATATTATGGATAATGATTCTAACACAAGATTTATAGATACAAATAATATAATAAGCCCTCATGTTTGACAACTCTGATGCCTTTGGACACTTTCAATAACGTATATGAGAAAATTGTTTACTTATCAGCAGACCCTAAAAGCTTAAGTTGATAGGGAAGATGTCAACATTTAGTTTATTGGAAATGGGTCAGGTGTGGACATGAAAATTAGGTCTCCTAAGAAATTTTAACTATAAAATACTTAGAAAACGTGTATAGAGATAAGTTTCTGAGGACATCTTAGAAGTGGATGTACCACCCTAAACAGAAGATTCCTAGGTCTTAACACCCTCCCTCATGGCACATACCATTCATGTGAAGGTATAGAGATAGAATCAAGGACTTAAGATAATAACTGGGAAAGAGTCAAGAGAAGAAAGACAAAATAATCATCACACCCCAAATCCGAAATGATAAGCTAGAGATACAGCAATCAGTGCTTGCATGCAAGGCATATATCCTATGATTAGATCATTGTAAAATAATTTCATTAATTCAACAATGGTAATAAAATCAAAGTAGGTAAATTTCTAAATTTAATAATTAACAAGTCCAAAAACTAACAAGAAACCACAAATATTTGTTCACAAGAATCTGACTACAACAGCTCTCCAAATGTTTAATGTAAGCTAAGTAAACCTATAAAATAGTTCTAAAAATTAGACTACAAAAATAAAGACTAATTCTTGGCTACACTAAGAGTGCTACTTTGCATCTAGACACACTTGTATAATGATAACCAATCGGCCAGTAATTCTTTGGATTTGTTTTGAAAAAGGTAATAAAATAATGAGCTCAATGACCTGCTAAGTAACGAATTTCCTGACTAGTTTGCTAATCAATTTTGTTTTCTGATATTAAACATATAAAGGCAAGATTATTACATTTTTAATAAAATAAAATATTCAGGTATGCCTAAGCATTTATATTTATAAGTGTTGCGACAAGGAAGAAGAGATCAACGAGGAAGAAAAGAGAAAAAATAAATAAGAGAGTGCACACAGGATTTAACGTGGTTCGGTCAATTGGCCTACGTTTACATCGGTAGCAATGATGCAAAATCCACTATAAAGAAAATAATTGAGATTACAAAAATTGCCTCATCACAAACTCTCTTCTCTCTCTCTCTCAAACTCTAGACTCATGTATATTTAATAGAACTAGAACACCTCTCCTGTACTTCTCTCTCTCTCTCTCTCAAACTTTGGTTGAGCTTGATCTAATCCGGAACAGCCAAAGCTACCTACACCAAGTTATGTTGAGATTCTACCAAGCTGGCTTACAATTGTGCTCCAAAGCCCTTAACGGGCCCCAAGTGGGTGGGTTGGGCTTGACTTAAATCTAGTTCAGATCCAACTCTAACCCAAGCCAAATGCAACTCTAAGCTAAGCCAAACCAAATCTTAGTAAATTTGATCTAACCTGATCAATCAATAAACAAATCCATAGTATGTTATATATAAAATGCTTATTATGCTTCAAGTAACAAGTCTCTTTGAACTGTAGAATTCTGTGTGCCATTGCTTTGGTCTTCAATTTTATGGATGGTTGAGATATTTACATCTTTTCGTCTATCTTAAAATTTGAACCCTACCTAATGCAACCCCAATACTAATCCGAAGAAACGTCCTAAATCTCTCTCCTATCATAAATCCTTATTTGATCCAACCTAACTCAACTAAACATCAACTCGACCCAATTTGAACTTAGCTTGATATGGGGTTCGTTTGAGAGCTCTAAAGTTGGGTTGGGTTAAGGCTAGATGTTCACTGGGGCCATTCTTAAGCTCGCCTAGGAGGTTGGGAATATTGAATCACCATGGCGATGGCGACCTGCACTAAAATATTTGGACAACTTTACCCTTATATTTGTATATCTTCCCTTGCTAACTAAAGTCTCCACTCATATACTAGTTGGTTTTTCTTAAAGAAAAATGATTTAAGTCAATTTTCTTAAAAAATAAAGAAAAACTAAAAGATTAAGCCCTTCGATTTAGTGATACGCCATAGTCTGAATGCTAAGAAATACATTTTAACCATAAGATTTTATGGTAAGTTTAATTTTATTGTTTTAATGAGCTATGGATCAAATCGATATAGATCAGTGTGAGGTTCATTTATTATGATCTTGTTTGCATTTAGAAATCTTGTAAGTTTGACCAAGTGTTAACCCAAGCCTTGCAAATTATATTTTAAGATTTTTTTTGATATTTTATTTTTCCTATTATTTCTAAGTTAAATTGATTTTCTATGTTTTTTATTTGGAGTGAAGCATCCTAACTTGATATTTACTAAATCATGTTTTTTTTGAAATTCTTCAAAATGTATTCATGAAAAGGAGAGTTGATTTTTTATGTTTAAGGAATTTTATTTTTTGATATTTTTATTGAATTCAAATAGGGCATTCCTTTATTTTTATGAAAAATCTTAAGTAAATGAAAAGAAAAAAAAGGATAAAGGAAAGAGAGAGAGGATGACATGACATCTAGCACAGCTGCCCCTCACTTAAAATCAAATTAAATCGAGTGGTTTGGCACGGTTTGAACCAGTTCGCATTGATTCGGTCCAATTTGGAGCTTGTACTAAACCATCCAACAAAAACAAACTATTTTTTAATCAGTTTGGTTTGGTTGATTAGTTTGGATTGATACGTCTTACCTTGACAAGAATTCAATTGTTAAAGCTTTATGAGTGTGAGAAAGGGTTTAAGTACCAGCCTATATTGGTTGTACCACATCATGTAATTTACCATCATGCCCATTGATAAAGTACCACACCGGCATATGATATGCAACTTTTGTTTTGCTAACAGCAATACCATGTGTCACTTGGCACTTTACCATACTGCAAGGTACCGGTATGGTTACCTGTGCCAATACTTTAGCCCTTCAGTGGGAGAACCCTTCTAAGAAAATAAATATTCTACAATATGACGTGAAACACATTCTTTAATAGTGGGTTGGCATATCTTAATATTCAGCAATTTTATTTTATTTTTAAGCACCTAGGTTTGAAATATAGCTGAGATAAATATGAGATGGGGAGGAAGTATATGTATGTATAACATATATATTGTATAATAAGGCTGTGAAAAAAGGGAAGAAAAAAATGATTTGGTTGGCTTCTTAACAAAACCACAGCAGAAGGTATATCTTAAGAAAGTGCACCCCCTCTCCCTGCCTTTCTTTTTCTCTTAGCCATTAATAATGTATCTTTTGAGGGCGAGCCTATCGTTTTATTCTTATTCAGCAATCTTATTAGTCACAACTAGCTATGAAGTACTCCATGTTTATGTCTCGTCATTTTCACAAAGCCTTCAATGATGGCACATGACATGTTCTAGTAGTATTATGGATATCCAAGAATTTTATGCTTGGCCTGTTCTCTCATTTTTTTTTTATGTTTCCTCTATTGTTGACTAATTTTTCAATCAACTTTCCAACATATCCAGGTTCAGAATGCCGATGATAACAGTTATCCAGACAATGTAGAACCCACGCTGGTTTTTATTCTTCAGTCTACCCAAATCATTGTTCTGAACAATGAGCGAGGGTTTTCTTCACAGAATATTAGAGCACTTTGTGATGTTGGAAATTCAACAAAGAGGGGATCAAGTGCTGAATACATAGGGCAGAAAGGCATTGGCTTCAAATCAGTGTTTCGGGTATGACTAGAAGAGATAGATCTATGGGTGTTTAATAGACAAGTTAAATATTCAGTAAATACAGGTTTAGCTCCAGTATTCAATAGTGAGTTATGTTTAGTTCCTCTTTTAATTTGCCTTTGCATACTGGCTTAGACAGACATAAGTTTCCCTTCTTTCACATAATATGATTGAATTTTAAGTCCAGAAGGTGGCTGTAAATTATGTGCTGATTTTAATTTTGCAAACAATTCAGTTTTGTCAGGAATAATTTGTGAACTTGCTATTGAATCATTTTTTTACTGATATAGATGCTTATTTTTCATGGTACTCTGATATTTTTATAATTTCGTTCTATTTACTTCTTTTTCTATGGGGTTTGTGTGTGTCTATTGTCTGTCTAGTGTTTGTTCACATGACTTAGCTTGGTATTTTTATAAGTGTCAAATTACTTCACCACTTTGTTTTTTTTATGCTTTTAGTAAGAGGTAAATTAGATACGCACGAAATGTGAGGATTTTATAATATCTTATTTTATGAGCTTGAACTGAAATGTCTCTTCTCAACTATGTTTTCAGTGATGTTGAGCCTTTTGTAGTAAGGTTAGATAGCTTTTTACTCTTCTAGGTTCTAGTTTGATCATTCCCCCTCTTCAAATTTACATGGTTGTTGGTTTTCCTGTCCCACATCTTTTGATCCTTGGTTATAATGAATTTCAAAGCCAGCATGAACTTTATTTGATGAAACCTAAATAGCGAAAAATGACATGGCTTAAATAACATAATCATTGAGCATGAAAAATATTGTTACTATTGTAGCTAGTGACCTTTGAATAAACATTTTGATGCTTTCTTTTTGATAAGCATGCCTTGGTTGTTGTAACGTGGTATTTAGATTCTAAAGTATGTAACTTATGTAATATTTGATAAATTGTTATTCAGCATATATACCATTTGTTTGATGAACCTTTGTAGGGTGAAAGTTCAGATGAATTATTCTTTTGATTTTTGTTTTCTGGGTGGAATCCTAGTTCTGTTTCATAATGATATCTGGGTCATCCTTTTCTGGTGTGCCTTTATATATTTGCTGTAAATATATACTCAAATAAAACTCAAGTTCACCATACTAATGCATACCACACCATACAAAACCGATCCTTGTTACGCAGGGGGAGGGATGCATAACGAGTGTTGCTAGACCAACCCTTATTGTCACTGTACGAAAATGATATTGATATGTGTACTGAAATCAGTGTTGCAAACCTTGCATAAAACTGTTCTTTTCTACCTACCTTGGTTTGTCCTAGCAACCTTGTGGGATTCTCAGGGGAGTGGTGGGCAATCTTTTGGGTGATGGAGAATGTTGCTTCAGTAGAAATGGAATGTGAAAAATTAGGTGTATATTCCCAAAAGGTTACAAACTTTATTCTTTGTAAAATTGTATTATCTATGGTGAAAGTACATATTTTGAGGACATGATGGGCTTTTGAGTGTGGAAATGTATTGAGAATTGCATTGCAGATGATAACAAATAAGCAAAATCATCTTAGCCAATCTTTAGATACAAAAATGTTCTGTATCATAAGGACTGCTGGCATATTGAGGCCCTTTTTGATATTTCTTCTGCTTCATGAGGGAGAATACATAATCTAGGCTTTCTAGCTTTTCTAAAAGCACTTTACTGAATTCTTATAGAAGCACTGTTTAGACATTGTTACCAAGCATTTTTTCCCCTCAAAAATTGCTTTTTTTCTTTAAAAGTCATGAAAGTACTTTTTAAGCTATACGATGCCAAATATGATCTACAAACAATGAAAAATGATCTTTAATGAGGTATGCATTTTTTAATTTAGTGGCTCACCATTTTTCTTGATAGGATCTGTTTTTAAATTGTATTGGTATGGTTGTAGTTTAACATATGTACTGGCATGCAGGAGGTGTGTATTAAAACTCTCATAATTTAATTTTGCCACACAGTTGTAATAACATGTCTCCTTTGTATGCTGTACCAGCATGGCTTCACTTTTTTCTAAGGCCATGAAGTTTATCCTTATTCTCAGTAAAGTAGTTGCTAATATTTTTCTTATTTTTAGCAAAACTGAATTGATTTCTGTTCAGGTCACAGATGCACCAGAAATTCATTCCAATGGTTTTCATGTGAAATTTGATATAAGTGAGGGTCAAATTGGTTTTGTTTTACCGACTATAATCCCTCCTTGTGATATCAACTGTATAGAGAGGCAATTACTATGCGATGATCAAACTGATGTTACCTCCTGGAATACTTGTATTGTGCTTCCCTTCAATTCAAAGCTAAAAGAAGGGATGGATATGAACTCTATCATTTCCATGTTTTCAGAACTTCATCCTTCACTGTTGCTATTTCTTCATCGCATTCAATGTATCACGTTTAAGAACATGATTAATGATGAATTTTTGTTATGAGAAGAGAGACTTTGGGAGATGGCATAGTCATGGTTTCCCATGGCAAAGAGAAAATGAGTTGGTTGGTGGTCAGCTGCAATTTGCAAGCACGTGTCATTCATCATAATGTAAAAACTACTAAGATTGCGATAGCCTTTACACTTCAGAAGTCAGATACTGGAGATTACAAACCACATCTGGATCAACAACCTGTTTTCTCATTTCTTCCTCTGAGAAAATATGGGCTGAAATTTATTATACAAGGTGATTTTATTTTGCCTTCTTCTAGAGAAGAAGTTGATGGAGATAGTGCTTGGAACCAGTGGTTGATGTCAGAGTTCCCTGAGTTGTTCATTAATGCAGAAAAATCATTCTGTGAACTTCCTTGTTTTCAAGAGAGCCCAGGTAAATCTGTCACAGTGTACATGAGTTTTGTCCCTCTTGTTGGTGAAGTTCATGGATTTTTTTCCCATCTTCCACATATGATCATATCTAAATTACGTAAGTCAAATTGTTTGCTTTTGGATGGCACCACTTTGGAATGGGTTCCCCCATACAAGGTGCTTAGAGGTTGGGATGACCAGGTACGCAATTTATTATCTGAGAGTTTGCTTCAGCAGCATCTTGGGCTTGGTTATTTGCATAAGGACATTATATTGTCTGATTCATTAGCAAGGGCACTGGCTATTCAAGAATATGGCCCTGAACTTTTAATTCAAATCCTATCATCTATATGTCATGAAAAGGATGGCATTAGGCCAATGGGCCTTGACTGGCTTGCTTTGTGGCTCAATGCTCTTTACGCTACCTTATCTGTCAATTATTCTGGACATCAGAACTTTGCAAGTGTTGGGAGAGAATCAGATCTTCTAAATAAACTTAGAAAAATTCCATTTATTCCACTTTCAGATGGTTCGTTTGGTTCAATGTCTGAAGGACCAATCTGGTTACCCTCCGATGCTTCCACTTCAAGTTGTGGAAGCGAAAATATTCTTCAGCATTTTCCTGTTTTATCTGCCAAACTTCGGATTATAACTCCCTTCATCTTCTCCACAGTCGCTCCAAATGCTTGCAACACGGAGGGAACAGGAGTGGATAACCTGATAAGGATGCTTCGTAAAATTGGTCTCCAGCCATTGACTGCACATGATATTATCAAACAGCATATTCTGCCATCTATTACTGATGCGGTAGTTGACACGGACATAATGACTGAGTACCTATCTTTTGTACTGTTCCATTTTGAATTTGTTTGCTCCGATTGGCCTATTGGGAAGTTAGACATAGTTTCTTACTTATTACACCAAACATAACAAACCATGGTTATAAATGCCCCAGTGAGGAACCAATCCACTTCAGCAAAGAGTTTGGCAATTCGATTGATACAAAGAAACTGATTGATGATATGGACATTAAATGGAATGAATAGATGCCATCTATTTGAAGCATCCGAGTTCCCAACTATTATCAAATGGGTTGATGAAGTGGAGGGAGTTCTTCCAAGAGTTAGGTGTTTGTGATTTTGTGCAAGTAGTGCATGTTAAGAAGGCAGCTGATGTTTTTTCTACCAGTTTAAGGAGTGAGTTGCCATATGGGAATAATGATGCAGTTGAATTGTTTGTCAAGGATTGGGAATCAGTGGAGTTGGTCCAGTTGTTATCAGCACTTTCATCCAAAAAGCATCTGGAGAAGTGTAAATATCTTCTGGAAGTTTTAGATAAAAGGTGGGATGATTGTTTTTGTGCAAAAACAAAAGGCTACACTCTTTCTCAGTCAAAACAAGATACTAAAACCTTCAAATCTTCATTCATGGAAAGCATTTTAAGCTTTAAATGGGTAGCCTCAAGCATGGACAATGAAGTTCATTATGCAAGTGATATTTTCTATGATTGTGAAGCAGTGCAGTCTGTCCTGGGAACTCTTGCTCCATATGCCATGCCAAAGGTAAGTTTATTCAGTTGGAGTTAGATTTATTTTTCTTCTTCTTCAGGATGGGGTGAGGAGTTGTTTGTTTCTTTCATCGTTTATTAATAAGTGTAAGGATGTTCTTGAATTAAGTATTGTTAACTGGAGCAAGTGATGATGGGAGCTTTTCGTCATATTGATTATATTGACATTTTGTTTGGCCTTTTTTCCCCTCTGAAGCAGTTGACTAGCAGGAGACTTTTGGAGGATATTGGATTTAGGATTCAGGTCACTCTTGATGATGCTTTGAGAGTGATGCAGAAGTGGAGAGAGTTTGAGACTATTCATATCAGGTTTTCTAGTGATCGTTTTTCCTTTTCATATCCTTCAATTTGAGACTTCTGTGAAATTTTCTTTCTTACATCAGCTTGTTGGCTATTGAGATCCATAAATACCCTTTCTTTTTTCTTTTATGTCTTTCATGATGCAGCATCATTATCAAAGCTTCCAATCATTGATTTCTTGAAATATGTTTGCATAACCTTTAACAATGTTCATTTTTACTCGTCATCTCATAAATTTCCAAAGGTTCCTTCTTATTTCTAGAATCAAGCACGCATTGATTTATTGCCTTCATTATTTCATTTGTTAAATTTCCATTGCATGAGGTCAGCAACAATATGTGGCTTGTGTAAATACATACATCTCTGAAGTAACTTCCTGTTTTTGACCTGGTTTGGCTGATCAATGGGAGTAAGTTGCTATCACAAATGAGTAACAAAGTAAACTCTGTTGTTTCTATATATGTTTGACCAATGGTGATGCTCGTTACACAATAAAATTAACCTTTCAGATTCACCCTGGTGCAAAGCATCAAGCATTTAGTGGGTTCCTTCGGCAATGAAAGACTAATAAACGCTTCGAATATACTGACTTTAAGAAACTTGTCTCTGTTTTTGATAAATGAAAAATTCTTTCAAGAGATTTTTCTGTCACGGATTATTACGGCTGAATTAAAAATAAATCAGAGCATATCAATATGTTAAGTACTTTAACTGACATCATTCATGATTATATTGTTTTTCATGTATTTTAACAGTATGATCATGTGCATCGCCTTTTTTACATGTAGGCAACATGGGCATATAATCTATTCCTGTTGTTTAATGGCGTACACACTGTAACTATAATGGTCGGGTCTTGTTGTTTTTCATCATTCTCGGTGCATATTTGTTGAAGTTTGATATTGTGATCTGATGATATTATGTCATTAAAGCTATGTCAGTAAAGCAGGTGTTTGTTTTCATTTCCAGCATTTCTTTAACGTTCAAGTTCTACACTTTCATTCGGGATGAAATGGCTGAATCAACTGAGAAAACAGCAGAGGTCAGATTGGGACTTCCCTTTATCAGGTTTTCCGAGTTTTATTGAAGTGTGCTAATGATCTCAGACTTGAATCTGAAAAGTACTTGACTTGAAAGAAAGTCTTCTTAAACCAGAAAACACAGTGCTTTCAACCATGCAGGATAAATGGGTTTCCCTCCACCCACAGTTTGGGCTTATATGTTGGTCTGATGATAAGGAATTAATGGAACAGTTTATGCACTTCGATGATGTTACCTTTCTACAATTTGAACTTGATGAAATTGAGAAGGAAGCTCTTACCGGAAAAGTTTTTGGGTTACTGAGAGACATAGGTATTTCAGCTCTATTAGAGGTATGTTCCCTATTTAGGGAATTCCAAGATCCTCAGGAGCTTAAGTTTAGGATTAATAGAATTCTAATTGTTTAATAACATGCTCGTCATGTACAGGTTGTAGCTCGGGAACCTATATATTATGGAATAGTGGATGCAATGCAAACAACTTCTTTGGTAAATTGGGTTGTTCCATATGCGCAGTGTTACATCTGCAAGCTTCATCATGATATACATTCATCTGAAGCAGTCTGGATTTGAGAAACTTAGCTAGCTACAAATTGTTGTAGTTGAGGAACTATTCTATAAAAATACTCTCAAGGGCCGTGATAGTGGCAGCAACAGACGATTGGAGTTTAGCTGTCTTCTGCAGGTTTATTATTTCTACTCTCTCTCTCTAATACTTGTATGCATGCATACATATGTATATATTTAAAGTACTTGCATCCATGCATGCGTATGTACATCCACATGCATTCTAAATCTGGGTATGCATTTGTTTTGGGTATTTATGTGTTCCAAGATGCATTGATTTGTTTTGGGTCTGGTTTGAT
The DNA here is from genome assembly GCA_900491605.1 of Calamus simplicifolius. NCBI lineage: Eukaryota > Viridiplantae > Streptophyta > Magnoliopsida > Arecales > Arecaceae > Calamus > Calamus simplicifolius. The sequence continues at coordinate 1,218,783 of UESW01003935.1, read as the reverse complement.
CAGAGGACCAAATGGCCATGAGTCTTAAATTTATGGGATGGACAAATTTATGGGATGGACGATGGTTCATAATCCAATAACTATACAAGGATAAGGCAAGGTGGATGGAATGAATTGCTAAAAATTATTATGCATGATGTGAGGGCTTTCATTTTTTCCTTGGTATAGCTCACCAGAGCTAAATTATGATCACATATTCTTTTTTAAAAATGATAGAGCTACATAAAATTAAACCGCAGTTGAACAGAAATCGACGTCTCTCCCTCCTTTGCTTATCCCTCTCTCACATAACTTAGGGGTTGACACTGGATTCCAGTTTAGCTAGAGGAGGTTGGCCTCACCTTTGTAAAACTAGAGGGCGTTGGCTTCATCTCTGTAAAACTTGTTGACTTTATCGTTTGTTAAAAGTAAAAAAAAAAAAAAGAAGTGGGGTGGTAACTGACCCACGCGAGCATTTAATGCTCGCGTGGGACGCGCTCGAAACGAAACGCTCGCGACGAGCGTTTGCGGAACGCTCGCTGCGAGCGTTCCGTGATTTCCGAAAATCCGTTTTTCCTTCCGTTGGGAAGGAACGGTAACAAGGAGGAACGGTAATATTTTTTTATATAAATATATGGATAATCTAAGGGAAAAAGAAGAAAAAATAAAAACCATTGCCACAAATCTTGTTACTGCAAAATCCTTGTTGTTGAAATCCTTGAAGATCTTGTTGCTGAAATCCTTGGAGATCTTGTTGCTGCAAATCCAATCCTTGAAGATATTGTTGCTGCAATTCCAATCCTTGAAGATTTTGTTGCTGCAAATCCATGCTGTCTCAAGGAGTCTAACCAAAAAAATCTGTCTCAACAAACTACTGGTGGTAAAAGATTGATTTAACTATTTTATTATTTTATTTGGGCATCTGAAGAATCACTGGGTTTGAACCTCCACCCGATCGTGCTCGCGGTAGGAGGATCGAATCAAATCAGGTCGTTGTACCTTGGGGATAATTCGCCAACAACCCGCACGAGGGGGCGAAAACTTGTCCTTAGGGCAGTGTTTAACACGCCTCGACCAGTTTGATTCTTTTTATTTTTGATTTTAATCTAAATTTCTAGTATAACTTTTCTGATTAATTATCTAGCATTTTTCTAATAATTAAATTTTGCAAAAGAAAAAAAACAATTTTTCTAAAAGCTAAGGACAAGTTTTCTATCATTAGAAAGTGCTAGATTTTATTATAAAAAAAAAATCTTATTTTTGAATCTATTCAGAAGCCTTAGAATTTTTTAAATTTAAAATTTAAAATTTAAAATTCAAATTTGAAATTTAAAAAAAAAATTAAACTCAAATTTAGAATTGAATTATTTGAGTTAATTATTGCTTAGTTTGATTATTATTGCAAATAGTTTCTAGATTTAATTCCTTTGAATTTAAATTTAAAATCTAGAAATATCTGAAAAGTTATTAATTTAAAAAATTCAAATACTTTTTGGTTGTGCAGAACGAATTAAGAAACCAACCTTTTCAAAATGGGTTCTGATGATCTTAGTGCAATCAAACCGAAAAATTTAATGGATCATTCTTTAGGAGGTGGCAAAGCCAAGTGAAATACTGGCTTACCACTTTAGGTTTATTTTCTGCCATAGACTTATCAGATCCCAAATCTAATAGTCAACAAGGTTCTTCTAGTATAGTTGATGCCTCATCTTCATCAAAAACACCCCAAGAAATAGATTTTCATTGTAGACATAGAATTTTAAGTGCCCTATCTGATAATCTTTATGATGTCTACCTTCCTACTAAAACTGCTAAGGAACTATGGGATGCTCTTGAGGCTGAATATGGGATGGTTGATGCTGGTCTAGATAGATTCACTATCTCAAAATTTGAAAGTACATAATGGTAGATTCCAAACCCATTAGCATCAAATTCATGAATTCCAAGATTTTCTTAGAAAGTCAGAATTGACTGGCTGTAGTTTTTCTGAAAACTATAAGGTCCAAGCCTTAGTAGATTCTCTTCCATCATCTTGGTCATCCTTTGCTCGAGAGCTAAGTCATAAGCAAGGTAGCTTGACCCTAACAGAAGTGATTAACTCTATTAGGATAGAAGAGGAACACCGCTTAAGCTAAATCAAAATCAAAAGACCGACCTTGGACCTAAAATCAATCTGACCGAGTCAAATCCAACTCCAAATCAATTCAAACCTAAGAGAAAGAATTTTAAGAAGAAGAAATTTCAATCTAGATCCAACCAATCATACAAACCTCCTCAGAACCGATCAAATCAGAACCGACCGAATCAGAAGTCAAAGAATTATAAAGGCACATTCTGCTTTGTGTGCGGAAGGACAAATCATGTGGCGAAGGACTGCTACCACCGAAAGACTGAACCATTGAGGAAATCATCCAAACCACAAGTTAACGTGGTTGAGAGTGGTGCTGAGCCTTCTTTTAGGTCGGTAAATTCAAAATTCTTAATTAACTCAACCCAATCTTCTTGTGATTGGTGGCTTGATTCAGGAGCTAATGTTCATGTTTGTTTTGATCGCTCCTGGTTCTCCACCTTTCAGGAATCAAGTGGAGGAGGTGTGACACTTGGGAATAACTCTTCAGCACAAGTGCTTGGGAAAGGTCAAGTGGATCTAAAGATGACATCTGGAAAAATCCTGGTCCTTCATGAAGTGTTGTTAGTTCCTAGTGTTAGAAGAAATCTGATTAGTGGATCTCTTCTTATATCTAGAGGATATAAAATTGTTCTAGAGTCAAATAAAGTTGTAATTACTCGTAATAATGAGTTTGTTGGTAAAGGTTTTGTATGTGAAGGTCTTTTTAAATTAAATGTATCCTCTAAGTTATCTAATAAAAGTTCTCTTCTTTTTAATGTTGAATCTTCAAATGTTTGGCATAATAGACTTGGTCATGTGAATTTTGATCGTATTCATTACATGACAAATCTTAATCTAATTCCTAAGGTTCATATTGATAGAAAGTTTAAATGTGAGATTTGTATTCAAGCTAAGATGCCTAGAAAACCTTTTAAATCAGTAAATAGGAGTTCAACACTTCTTGAATTAGTCCATAGCGATGTATGTGACTCTACCAAGTTTCCTACACGGGGAGGAAGTCGTTACTTTGTAACATTCATAGATGACTTCTCAAGATATTGTCACATATATTTGATAAAATCTAAGGATGAAGTATTAGATAAGTTTAAGATTTATAAGGTAGAAGCTGAAACCCAAACTGAGAAAAAGCTTAAGAAATTTAGGTCAGATCGCGGTGGTGAATATACTTCAAATGAAATGACTCTATTTTGTCAAGAATATGGGATTATTCATGAAGTTACACCACCATACTCTCCTCAGTCTAATGGTGTAGCTGAACGGAAAAATCGTACATTAATGGATATGGTTAACTCAATGTTAATAAGTTCAGGCGTACCTGAGAACTTGTGGGGGGAAGCTCTTTTAGCTGCATGTTATATTTTAAATAGGATACCCTTTAAGGATAGTCCTAAAACACCTTTTGAGCTTTGGAAAGGTAGAACACCCAGGCTAGATTATCTTAAAGTGTGGGGATGCTTAGCTAAGGTAGGAATACCTGAACCCAAGAGAAGAAAAATAGGACCTAAAACTGTAGATGCTATCTTTATAGGTTATTCCTTAGATAGCAGTACAAATAGGTTCCTAGTGAAACTCTGATATAAGTGGCATCTCAAATAACACTCTTATCGAATCTAGAGATGCTACTTATTTTGAAAAATTTTTCCTTTCAAGAACCAAGTACCAAATCAACTCTCTTCTAATCCTTTCTTGGTTCATGATTCTTTTGAAGCTGGTTTATCTAATGAGTCAAGGAAAAGGAAAAGATCTAATCCTAAAGGTGAACCTTCTGAACTTAGAAAAAGTTCAAGGATAAGGAAAGAAAAAGATCTTGGTGAAGGTTTCTTTACTTTCCTAGTCGAAGGTGAACCTTCTTCTTTTTCAGAGGCGATGTCTTCTCCTGATGCTCCTTTTTGGAAGGAAGCTATCCTTTCTGAATTTAATTCAATCTTACAAAATGAAACTTGGATCTTATCTGATTTACCCCCTGGAAGCAAACCTTTAGGGTGTAAGTGGGTATTTAAGAAGAAATTTAGACCTGATGGTTCAATAGAAAAGTATAAGGCTAGATTAGTAGCCAAAGGGTATAACCAAAAGAAAGGGTTAGATTTCTTTGATACATATTCTCCTGTAGCTAGAATAACAACCCTTAGATCACTACTTGCTATTGCTTCCATTCATAAGTTAATCATTCATCAAATGGATGTGAAGACTGCGTTCCTAAATGGAGATCTTGAGGAGGAGATCTATATGGAACAGCCTGAAGGTTTTGTTGTAAAGGGACAAGAAGACAAGGTTTGTAAACTTATCAAGTCCCTTTATGGTCTTAAACAGGCTCCTAAACAATGGCATGAGAAATTTGATCGAATTATTCTATCTTTTGGATTTCAAATCAATAATCATGATAAGTGTGTGTATTCTAAGATCATCGATAATGATTGTGTAATCCTTTGCTTATATGTCGATGATATTTTAATTTTTGGAACATCTCTTGAAATTATTTCAAGTGTTAAATCTTTCCTCTCTTCTAAGTTTGACATGAAAGATTTAGGTGAAGCGGATGTAATCCTAGGGATGAAGCTTATCAAGTCCCATGAAGGGATAGCTCTCTCTCTTTCTCATTCTATAGAAAAAATGATCAAGAAGTTTGGTTATTCCAATCTTAAATCAATATCTACTCCTTTTGATCCTAACTTTCACCTAAAGAAAAATTTAGGTGACCCAATTAATCAATTAAAGTATTCTCAAATTATAGGATCTCTCTTGTATGTAGCAAACAGAACAAGACCTGATATTGCCTATGCTGTAGGAAGGCTGAGTAGATATAATCAAAATCCTGATCAATCTCATTGGGTAGCCTTAGAAAGAGTGTTCCGATATTTAAAGGGAACACTTAATCTCTCTTTGATGTTCACTGAATACCCTGAGGTGGTTGAGGGTTACAGTGATGCTAATTGGGTCACTGATTCTCATGATTTAAAATCAACTACCGGATACGTTTTTCTTCTTGGCGGTGCTGCTATTGCCTGGGGATCCACTAGGCAAACTATTATTTCTAGAAGCACCATGGAGGCCGAGTTGATAGCTCTGGATACCACTTGTAATGAGGCAGAGTGGATAAAAAATCTAATATCAGAGCTACCTTTGGTACCTAAGCCAGTTCCAGCTATATCTATCCATTGTGATAATAAGGCCGCAATTGAACTGACAAATCAAAAGAGTACCAATAAAAAGATGAATCGCCATATACGGCTTCGTCATAAGTCTATAAGACAACATAAGAAAAATGATGTTATCTCTTTGGAATTTGTCAAATCTGAGAAGAATTTGGCAGATCAATTAACCAAGGGATTATCTAGGAGTGGAGTCCTAGATTCATCGAGGGGGATGGGGCTTAAGCCCATTATTTGGTCACCAGCAGTGGATACCCAACCTCTGTGATTGGAGATCCCATGAATGAGGTTCAATGTGGTAGAAACGAAGCTGATTGAGTGATCGTGTTAGAGCACAAATTTTGAAAAATTTTCAACCCATCCCTATGATGAGTGCTCTTATAAAGTGACAAAGTAAATTTGTGTAAGGTTGAGTGATTCTCTTAATGGATCCGAGGTAGGTTATCTGCAGGGTATTAGTCACAAATACCCTTGGAGGATTCACCTATATGAGAATTGTCATATGAGGCCGTGACTAAAGGTTTGGGCTAACCTTAAGAAATTCTCATGAAAAATCAAGGTACTAAGCGCAAGGCCTTTAATATGCGCTGACCGCTTAAACCCAATTGATTCATGCTGTGTGTGTGATTAGTAGAAGTCTGAGTCAAGGACCTAGTTCAAGGTCTAATCCACTATGGTTCCTTCAGATGTATACAATCAACACTAAGTGAGGTTCAAGTCCACAGGACACCTCACCTATTGCGCAGTATAAGATGCCCTAATTTTTTTTTAATTTTATTATTATTTTTTTTTAACTTTTGTGGGGGATTGTTGACTTTATCGTTTGTTAAAAGTTAAAAAAAAAAAAAAAAGTGGGGTGGTAACTGACCCACGCGAGCATTAAATGCTCGCGTGGGACGCACTCGAAACGAAACGCTCGCGACGAGCGTTTGCGGAACGCTCGCAGCGAGCGTTCCGTGATTTCCGGACGCGCTCGAAACGCTCGCGATGAGCGTTTGCGGAACGCTCTGCGAGCGTTCGTGATTTCGGAAATCCGTTTTTCCTTCCGTTGGGAAGGAACGGTAACAAGGAGGAACGGTAATATTTTTTTTATATAAATATATGGATAATCTAAGGAAAAAGAAGAAAAAATAAAAACCATTGCCACAAATCTTGTTACTGCAAAATCCTTGTTGTTGAAATCCTTGAAGATCTTGTTGCTGAAATCCTTGGAGATCTTGTTGCTGCAAATCCAATCCTTGAAGATATTGTTGCTGCAATTCCAATCCTTGAAGATTTTGTTGCTGCAAATCCATGCTGTCTCAAGGAGTCTAACAAGAAAATCTGTCTCAACAAACTACTGGTGGTAAAAGATTGATTTAACTATTATTATTTTATTTGGGCATCTGAAGAATCACTGGGTTTGAACCTCCACCCGATCGTGCTCGCGGTAGGAGGATCGAATCAAATCAGGTCGTTGTACCTTGGGGACAATTCGCCAACAACCCGCACGAGGGGCGAAAACTTGTCCTTAGGGCAGTGTTTAACACGCCTCGACCAGTTTGATTCTTTTTATTTTTGATTTTAATCTAAATTTCTAGTATAATTTTCTGATTAATTATCTAGCATTTTTTAATAATTAAATTTTGCAAAAGAAAAAAAAACAAATTTTTCTAAAAGGGTGCTAACATACCCTAGTGCAGGATCATATAATTCTTATCTGAAACGAGGAGAAGAGGAGAGAGAAAAATGAAGAAGGGAATTGGAGGATAGATTGAAAAGGTTTTATATAAAGTTTGGAGTACCATATAAATGTTGGTTTGTGCTTTCTTTTACTCTTATGATGTCCTTAACCCCATCCTCTTTTCTTTTTCTTTTTCTTTTTATTTGCATGCACCATTTCTTATCAGTATGAGATAGCATGTCATGTGGTCTTGGCTTTTTGCTAGATGCTTGAACTAAGGATTTGTTTGAAATTTTGTTCATCGAAATTCTGTTCACAGGGGCGATCATGTTTTTACAATAGTAATATTCTCTCTAAAGCATTATCAACCAAAGAATAAAGCATAACTGTCGAACAGTAATATTCTTTGGCTGACAAAGCTTCAAAAAATAAAACATAACTGACAAATAGTAACATTTTTTGACTGACAATGTTTCAGAGAATAAGGCATAACTGACAAACAGTAATATTTCTGGCCAACTACGTTTTAAAGAATAAGGTGATGGATGTTGTACTGTTGAGATTGCTCCAATGACATTTATCACGGGCGAAGCTAAACTGTTTCTGCTCCTTTTTCCAAGCAAAGTGTCTGTCGATGGTAGTATAAGGCCCTGCCTAGGCTTAATCATCTAGCATTTATCAACGAGGGACTTGTAGACGCTAGACTTTCCACCAAAAGCCAACGACATCTTTCAATAGAGTCCAACAATCCCTTTCATCAGAAACTAATAGCTCTTTCCATCAAAAGCCAATAGTTTATTGCATAAGAAACAGCCATGCCTTCCACCAAAAGTTATTGCAACAGTTCCTTCACGAGAAAGCCTCGGTAGGGTCATGTACTGCCACTGATCGGCACTTTATCTGATAAAAGGAGCAGAAACGGTTCAACTTCGTCTGCAACAAAGTGTCATTGTAGCAATCTCAACAGTATCTCAATAGTATGACAATCGTCACTTTATTCTCTGAAGCATTGTTGGCCAAGAAATATTACTATTGATCAATTATACTTTATTCTTTAAAGCATTGTCGGTCAAAAAATATTACGGTTCGTCAGTTATGCTTTATTCTTTGAAGCATTGTCAGCCATTGAATATTATTGTTATAAAACCATGAGCACCTTTGTTTTTGAGGATTTCATTCCGTCTGAAATCCGTTCCAAAATCTATTAAATAGTAATGAGTCTATAGTCCATGAGCATCGAAGAAGGCATAAAGAAGAGATAGGAACAAAAAAGAGTAAGTGCTTTCGTGAGAGAATAGTGTCCATGAGAGCAAAGAATGATTTACATTCGTGAGAGAATAATGTCCATGAGAGCAAGAAAGATTTACATTGAGCCTCGGAGAGCCGTGCACCTCTTTTCTAAGCATGTTTACTCTATGGAGTTTAAGAGTCCATAGAGTCTGTAAGTATTGTTTATGATCATATATATATATATATATATATATATTTGCTTTCTGGATTTAGCTTAGCGTTAATGCTTTGGAGAACACACCCGAAGGGGAAAAAGACATGAAAAGAATGTTAGACTAAAAGGATCTAACATTCCTTTCATAATATCTTTTCATACAAGACTAAAATCATGTGTTAAGGATAGACTTTATCTCTGTTACATTTTTAAAATGGTAGTCATGAGATAAAGGTAGTCTTAATATTTTCTGATTGTATGAAAATTAGATATCCTTTACTTTCTTTTAGTCCTCCGTATTGCTCTCCATCATAGGCGGAACCTAGTGATGTTAAAGACTTGCTCCCCTGAAGTAGTTTAGAGAGGACTTAGGCCCGAGGATGGCAATGGCCTTTATAGCCGAAGAGGCATTGATTCTTGTCACGTAAGACTACTGGAAGCCAAAAGTCTCTAGGTTAGTTTATGTGGAAGTTCAATTTGAAGAGTTCACAAGCATTAGAAAAAGACTATTTGAAAGCTTGGTATATTTATACTCTTTATTCTCAAGTTATGTCATGGGAGAGTAAAGCCTTCTATCTCGTGGGAAGAGTAAAGCCTCTTATCTCATAGGACTTTCCTAATTAAAAATTAAAAGAGAGATGATTTCTTTTCTTGATGTTTCGTTTCATCCTGAATGAATTTGTCTTATAATTATCTTTTATGCTATCTGAAAGTTCTTATATGTCTTCAAGTACATGAAGGTTACCCAATTAAATCTATTTGCTGCTATGTGCTCTGGTTAATTATCGCTTTAAAGCTATTTCTCTTTTCTTTTCAATTCCAAAATAGGTAGACGTCTTAACTCTTAAGCTACATTAAGAGCCCAACAAACTTTGGTATATGAGTCCTAACAGCCTTCGGTATCGAATCCATTACCCACCTATATCCCTGGTATATTATTTATGATTAACATATTTTTTTACTTTCTGCATTTAGCTTGATTAGATAATTGTTTTTGTCTGTAAAACTTAACATAATTCTTTGTTTTTGGAAATTCTCTTAGCTCAGAGATGGAATTGGAGTTTTCAACATGAAAATGGAAAGTCCTAAAGCAAAAGGAAGTGTAAGAGAACATGGGTCCCAAAAGAGAGTTGCACAAGACCAAGGGGAGTTTTTGATAAGTAGAGAAGAGATTTGAAAGGATTTGGATGATTAGGATTGATTCAACGTCATCCAAAAGCTATAATTGCCTTTGTACAGATATTGTTGATACTTTTGTGCATCGTTTATGTCATATTCAATTGCTCAAAAAGATGAGATAAGGGTATTGGAAAAAAAAAGTGTCTTCTTTAAAAATGGCATGATGTAAAGGATTACTCTTAGGAATACAAAGGACTTATACAGTCAAGCAAGATTCAGTGTATGCTAACCTAAATGGATAGTAGGAAGTTGCAAATATGATACATTGACATTATCTCTAGGAAAGTTTGTGTCCTGGAGAACTAACATTTTATCTTTATGGAGTACAGCCACATCTCTGCCATTACAGGAAAACAGAACTTATTATTGCAAGTGGTAAGCAATTAAAGAACAATGGTAAAGGAAGAAACAAGGGACAGAAGACAATGGCTTGCAGTTTCAACTTTCAACAATCCTATAGTTATATTTTCCTTTTAAAAGAATGTGGCTGTAAACCTTGATAGCCCACACAGAAGTGCATTGTTTGGGAAGTAGGCTGCTTCAATTTGCAAGCATTAATGCATGTTAAGCTCAAGATAACAAGATATTCACATCATATGCATGTAAATAGACAACATCATAATTAGGTGAAGACACTTACAGAAATAGATGCATATTGTGCTCATTATTTTGACAAAATTAATTATTGTTAAAGAATCTTCCAGTTATTAAGGACATTATCAATCAATCAAATTAAAAGTTATTTGCTAACTTAGGAAGTTCATCTCAGTTAGCCAGGAACCTCTAAAAACGCTAAACGAGAAAGGGGAAAAAGCATGAAGCCAAACTATTCGATTTGATTTGAGATCGGTTCATCCCAAACAGTGATGCAGAAAAAACCTTAGATTACTGATTCAAGATAAAGTATCAAAAAGCAGGGAAAAAATAAATAAATGTGAATTGTAACAGAGTCTGTACCTTGATTTAGCCTTATCTATACTTTCAGCCTTCTCTCTTTCGCCCCTCCCAAACGCACCTCATCCATGCTTTGTCCACGCCGCCTATATCTCCCACTAGATGCGACAAATCCAGGGCAAGGTCTGAAGGCCTTTATAGGCCACCAACCAAACCCAGGGACAGTTGCTATGCCACCTTGAATCCTCCCATGATCCCATCACCATTGCAACCGTACTCAATTTCCTCTCTTCCACGGGTCTTACACCCCCTTAAAAAAATGAAGCTTTAACCATAAATACTTTGCAATATTAATCTCATCCTCTCACTAGGTCTGCAGGTTCAATGCATCAACCAGTCTAACAGTACATTTGTTGAGGAGTAAAATCGTCATTGCGTTGATAACCGTGTGAGGGGGCTAGGATTAGCTCCATCCCTTCGCTCGCTACGATATGCCCCCGAGGAACAAGCTAAACTAATGTAGTCCGGCAGGCTATGCAACCTCTGACTCATTTTTCTGGGTTCCCATAGCTCGGCTTCCTCGAGCTTCTATAGCTCGGCTTCCCCCGAGCTTCTATAGCTCGGCCTTCTCTGAGCTACCCACAGCTCGGCTTCTCTGAGCTCCGATAGCTCGGTTTTTCCGAGCTACCTATAGCTCGGCTTCCTCCGAGCCTCCCATGGCTCGGCTTTCCTCGAGCTCCTATAGCTCGGCTTCTTCGAGCTCCCATAGCTCGGCTTCTTCGAGCTACTTATAGCTCGGCTTCCCCTGAGCCTCCCATGGCTCGGCTTTCCTCGAGCTCCTATAGCTCGGCTTCTCCGAGCTTTCATAGCTCGGTTTTTCCGAGCTACCTATAGCTCGGCTTCCCCGAGCCTCCCATTGCTCAGCTTTCCTCGAGCTCATATAGCTCGGCTTCCTTTGAACTTCTATGGCTCTGCTTCCTCTGAGCTTCTATGGCTCGGCCTTCCCTGAGCTACCCATAGCTCGGCCTTTCCGAGCTCTTATGGCTCGGCTTTCCTCGAGCTCCTATAACTCGGCTTCCCCCGAGCTTCTATAGCTCGGCCTCCCTGAGCGATCCATGGCTCGACTCTCACCTCCGTGGAACCCGACGCGGGAGAGCCTAGGCCTATCGTAACAGAATCCCAAACAGAGAATCATGTTGGAGAGTGGTCTAGGACCTAATATAACTACCTGGGACCTACGCATCTATCAGATCTCAGGCCATCAAAAAGCTCTCCTAGCCGTCGATCCTTCAACGAACAAGATACGGATCCCACCGGCCTTACAACGACCTGATTCGATTCATTCCCGTATCCTAACAACCTTCGAACCTTTCAGAAGATGCTCAAGATCCAGGTGATTGCCTATAAATACGACACCCCCAGATTCTCTCAGGTATGCGCACACAGCCCTGGCTCACTCTCACTCTCTCACTCCCCCACTGCTCATCGGTGCTCCCCTAGAGCTCCCGATCGGCCACCTCTGGAGAGACTTCCCGGAGAGATCCCTCTTTCCATTTTCTGTTGATCACCGATCCCCACTGACTTGAGTGTCGGAGGGTCTTCCACGGAGGGCCACCCCCAATGCCTCTCGCGCGAGACTTCTGTGCAGGTCCGCCCAGGAGGAAGCCCAAACCAGGAGATCAACCGCGCCCGAGTCAAAGGATAGATCCCGGTGGCAACAGATTGGCGCTAGAGGAAGGGCCTCAAGTCCCATTAAAACTTGAAGAAAGGAGACAAGGATCTTGATCTGGAGTAAAACCTCTCCAATGGCTAATCGGAGAAGAGCAACCTCTGAAGTCTAGGACCAGTCGTCACTCAAAGACCTGATCCGACAGGCAACATGGCACCGCAGTCTCCGCCAGTTGAGACCCCATCCCGCCAGCCATCCCAGTGACCCAGGACTAGTTCGCTACGCTGGTCCAGCAGGTCCAAGCCCTAACCCACCTGGTTCAGGAGCGTTTCAGCTCCCCCTGCTCTGCACCTTCATAGGGAGGCCGCAGCTCCTGCCTCTCCGGCCACCTCCTCCTCTGGTCCGCATGAGGCCGCAGACCCCCCACACCGACCCAAAGGGGACAAACCAGTCCCGCAATGCGGCTGCAACAGGGACCCTCCTAGATCTCGACGAGCCCGAACCCTTTCCCCGGTGTCCTCCTGCCATGATTCAATACCGTCCCTGCGCTCTCCCCGCCCAGCTCCTCCTTTACTTCTGAAGAGGAGATCCGTCGATAAATCCGAGAGATGCGTCAGGAGCTAGACACCGCCAGGCAGGCCCATCCGCCCCAGCCCAAGGCGGAGCAGGGCATCCCTTTCTCCAAAGGGATCATGGAGGAAGTGATTCCCTCCCATATCAAACTACTCGTCGTCGAGCCCTACCATGGCTCTTCTGACCCGGATGATCATCTCAGCAGCTTCCGATCGATAATGATGTTCCACAGAGCATCCGACGCAATCCTCTGCCGCTCCTTCCCCTCCACCCTTAGAGGATCTGCCCGAACCTGGTTCCATTGATTCATTCGATGAGCTGAGCCATCTTTTCATTGGCCAGTTCGTAGTAGCCACCATCACCGGCGGAGATCTGACTCCCTCTCCGAAGTTAAGCAGAGAGAGGGGGAGTCCTTGAGAAACTACCTTGGCGCTTCAACAAGGCCATGCTAGAGGTGGACCATCTTAATCATGAGGTGGCCATGTCCGCCTTGGCGGAGGGAGTTTCGAAGGAGAGCGACTTCTACCTGGCGATGGAAGTCAGCTACCCCCCAAACCTCTCGATATGATGGCCCTGGCAGACAAATACGCCAAGGTCGAAGAATCGCGGAGAGTCGCCCGCGCCAAGCTGGCGAAGAAGAAAGAGCCCAAAGGTCCTGACAGGCACCGACCCGTCCCGACCAAGTCCACCTCATCGCCAAAGAGCTCCCCCACCGCCACCGAGAAATCGCTCCCGGAGCCCGCCCAGGCGGTTCGACCGCTACACTCCGCTAACTGTGCCCCGGGTGTAGATCCTCATAGAGATAGAGCGCCAGCTCCCTCGGCCAGCTCCTCTTCGAGGGAACCCGACCCGGAGGGACCCCACCAAATACTGCCGCTACCACTGGGAGCACGGCCATGACACTAAGGAATGCTGGCAGCTGAAAAATGAGATTGAGAGGCTGATTCAATGGGGCCGACTGAACCAATTCAAGAGGGCACCCAAGCCAGGACAAGGGGGGGATCGTCAGCCCGAGCTTCAACAACTTCCCCCTCCACCGAATCCGCTTGTAATCGGCCACATCAACATGATCGAGGAGGCCAGCGGCTCGAGCTCCAGAAATGATGACGAAGGATCGGCGCCGAAGAAAGCGCGGACGGGCGAGCTCTCCTTCTTTGACAACGATATCCGAGGGATACAGTTTCCCCATGACGATGCGCTAGTTGTATCCCTCAATTTAAATGACTATGATGTAAGCCGGATCCTTATTGACAATGGAAGTTCTGTGAATGTTTTGTATCTCGATGTGTTTGCCAAGATGAGACTGCTCACGAAAAACCTTCGAGCTGTGGATTCCACCCTAATGGGATTCACAGGCGACATCGTCATCCCGAAGGGGTTGTAACCTTAACGGTCGCGCGGGAACCTGGCCCCTTGTGGCCACCGTTCACATGGACTTCCTAGTAACCAAACTTAGGTCGCCATACAACGCAATATTTGGTAGACCCGGCCTGATGTCCCTCAAGGCAGTTGTCTCCATCCCACACCTGTCCATGAAATTCCCCACCAGGCGGGGAGTTGGAGTTGTCCAAGGAAGCCAAACCATGGCTCGACAGTGCTTCATCACCAGCCTTCAGTCTAGAATGCCGGAGGTTGATGGGCTGGACGCTTGGGAGGATTTCGCCGAACAGCGAGGAGAACCAACCGAGGAACTGGAAGAAGTGCCGTTGGATGAGGCTCGTCCCGACCGAACCATAAAATTGGGTTGCTGCTAAAGGGCAAACCTCGGCGCGAGTTGATCGAATTTCTCCGAAGCAACACCGACGTCTTCACCTGGTCCGCCTCTGACATGCCAGGGATCAGCCCCAAGGTTCTCATCCACCATCTTAACGTGGACGAGATGTACCGACCCGTCAAGCAAAAGAAGAGGAGATTTGCCCCAGAGCGGCAAAAGGCTATTGAAGAGGAGGTTGATAAACTCATCAAGGCGAACTTTGTCCGGGAGGTAAATTACCCAAACTGGCTATCGAATGTCGTCATGTTGAAGAAGTCAAACGGCAAGTGACGGATTTGCATCGACTTCACCGACCTCAACAAAGCATGCCCGAAGGACAGCTTCCCTCTCCCCGGATTGATCAACTTGTGGATGCCACCTCGGGTCATCAAATGTTGACATTCATGGACGCATACTCCGGCTACAACCAAATTCGGATGGCCCCCAAAGACGAAGAAAAGACCACCTTCATAACCGATCGAGGTACTTACTGTTACCGTGTTATGCCTTTTGATCTTAAAAATGCAGGAGCCACCTACCAAAGGCTGGTCAACAAAGCATTCAAGGACCAAATCGGCCAGAACATGGAGGTGTATGTCGACGACATGCTGGTCAAAAGCAAAGAAGCATCACAGCACGTCGAGGACATCTCGGAGAGCTTTGCAACTCCACAAGTATAGGATGAAGCTCAATCCGACTAAGTGCGCCTTCGGCATTAACTCCGGGAAGTTACTCGGCTTCATGGTCTCCCAGCGGGGCATCAAAGCTAACCCCCAGAAAATCCAAGCTCTTTAACAGATGGCGCCTCCAGCATCTATTAAAGAAGTCCAGCGCCTAACCGGAAGGATAGTGGCTCTCAACCGCTTCGTGGCGCGCTCAGCCGAAAGATGCCTTCCCTTCTTCAAAACTCTCCGGTCAACTAAGAACTTCCAGTGGACCCCCGAGTGTCAAAAATCATTTCATGATCTCAAGAAGTACCTCGGCTCTTCCCCACTCCTCAGCAGTCCAAATCCTGGCGAGACACTATTCCTGTATCTGGCTATTTCAGAAGGTGCCGTTTGCTCGGTGCTGGTCAGAGAAGAAAACAAGGTCCAAAAGCCAATTTACTATGTCAGCAGACTACTCCGCAATGCGGAGACAAGGTATAGCCGAATCGAAAAGATGGTGTTGGCCTTGATCACCTCAGTTCGGAAGTTGCGCCCATACTTCGAGGTGCATTCTGTGGCAGTCCTGACTGACCAACCCATCAAGGTGGTCCACCGCCCGGAGACATCAGGAAGAATGACTAAGTGGGCCATCGAGCTGAGCGAGCATGATATCCATTTTCAGCCTCGCCCGGCCATCAAAGCTCAAGTATTAGCCGATTTCCTCCTCGAGTGTACCATCCCAGAGGATGGCTCCAACCCCATCTCCCCCGAGGAACCAAAAACTGGTGCCTCGTGGCTCCTCCATGTCGACGGGTCATCCAACGCTCATTGCTCCGGTGCGGGCTTGGTTCTCACCAGTCCGAAGGGGGCGACCTTTGAATATGGTGTCCGCTTCTCCTTCCCAGCCTCCAACAACAAAGCCGAGTATGAAGCCTTACTGGCCGGTCTTCGAATCGCCCGCAGCCTTAACGTGGAGAAACTTAATGCCTTCACCAACTCCCAGCTAGTGGCAGGTCATGTACGGGGGGAGTTTGAAGCTCGGGAACCGAACATGATCCGATATCTCCAAGAGGTTCGGAGCCTACTTTCCCATTTTCCTGAGTTTGAGATTATTCAGATTCCTAGATCTGAGAATGCCCGTGCCGACCTACTGTCTCGTCTGGCAACCACGGAGTCAATGGACGCCGAACAGAAATTCCACCTGGAGACCTTGAAGAGACCCAGTATCGCAGAAGCCGACCGAGTAATGCAAGTTGAGGCCGAGCCATCATGGTTCGACCCCATTCTGAGGTACCTCAAAGAAGGGTCACTTCCGTCCGACCGGAGAGAGGCCAGAAAGCTAAAGCTGCAGGCCATCCATTATGTGTTGATCGACGATCAGATCTACAAACGGTCCTTCTCCATGCCATTGCTCAGATGTCTTCGCCCATCCGAAGCGGATTATGCCCTCCGCGAAGTACATGAGGGGATTTGCGGCAACCATCTGGGAAGCCGGTCCCTATGTCACAAGGTACTACGTCAAGGCTACTATTGGCCGACCATGCAGAAGGATGAAGACGACCTTGTTCGAGCTTGCGACCCATGCCAGAGGCACTCAAGCATTCAGAGGCTCCCCTCGGCCAACCTGGTTCCCGTATCCTCCGCTTGGCCCTTTGCCAAGTGGGGGATGGACATCCTCGGCCCGTTTCCGCTCGCCAGGGGACAGCGGAAATTCCTATTCGTCGCCATCAATTATTTCACTAAGTGGGTCGAGGCGGAGGCGGTTGCACAAATAACCGAAGCACGGGCCAGGGATTTCGTATGGAGGTCCATCATTTGCTGTTTCGGCCTCCCGCACACTATAATCACTGACAACGGCAGGCAATTCGACAATCCAAAGTTCCGTCAGTTCTGCGAAGAGCACGAAATCCATCACCACCTTACCTCGGTCGGGCATCCGCAATCCAACGGAGCGGCCGAGGTAACCAACCGGACTTTGCTTCAAGGGATCAAAGCTCGGCTCTCCAGGGCCCGAGGCAGGTGGGCAGACGAGTTGCACCATGTCCTGTGGGCCTACCGCACCACCCCAAGAGTACCCATAGGCGAAACCCCATTCCAGATGGCTTTCGGCACAGAGGCCGTTATCCTAGTGGAGATATGTCTCCCTTCCTTGCGGGTGGGAAGCTACTCGGAGGAAGCCAGTGATGAGCAGCTCCGCACCAACCTTGACCTGATAGAGGAAGTTAGAGAGAAAGCTCGGATCAGAGTAGCTGCCTATCAGCAGAGGGTGGCCCGCTACCATGCCTCCAAGGTCAAAGGGAAACTTTCTTGCCCGACGACCTCGTTCTCCGAAAAGCATCTGTCTTCAAACTGCTGGAGCAAGGAAAGCTGGCACCAAACTGGGAAGGCCCCTACCAAGTAGCGGAGATTGTTGGACTGGAGACCTACAAGCTGCAAGATCTAAGCGGAAAATCCATCCCTCGAACATGGAGTTCGGACAATCTCCATAAGTATTATCAGTAGGGTATACCCTTTATAGGCTCACCTTATTACACTTTTCGTCGGCACATGTTTCATAATTTACAATATGAATCACCACACATTATGTCGCCAAAAATTGTGAAAAGAAACATGTGCTGCTTACCAATTCTTGGCATGACCGAGTTATCTGTTTAAACAGGAAATCTCCGAACCTCGGCAGGGCCGAGAACTAATCTCCGAACCTCGGCTGGGCCGAGTAATAAATCTCCGAACCTCGGCTGGGCCGAGCAACAAATCTCCGAACCTTGGCAGGGCCAATAAATAAATCTTTGAACCTTGGCAGGGCCAAGCAACAAATCTCCGAACCTCGGCTGGGCCGAGCAACTAATCTCCGAACCTCGGCTGGGCCGAGCAACAAATCTCCGAACCTCGGCAGGGCCGAGCAACAAAATCTTCGAACCTCGGTTGGGCCGAGCAACTAATCTCCAAACCTCGGTTGGGCCGAGTAATAAATCTCCGAACCTCGGCTGGGCCGAGCAACAAATCTCCGAACCTCGGCAGGGCCAAGCAACAAATCTTCGAACCTTGGCAGGGTCAAGCAACAAATCTCCGAACCTCGGCTGGGCCAAGCAACTAATCTCCGAACCTCGGCTGGGCCGAGTAATAAATCTCCGAACCTCGGCTGGGCCGAGCAACAAATCTCGAATGCGAACCTCGGCTGGGCCGAGCAACAAATCTCCGAACCTCGGCTGGGTCGAGCAACAAAATCTCCGAACCTCGGCTGGGCCGAGCAACTAATCTCGAACCTCGGCTGGGTCGAGTAATAAATCCCCGAACCTCGGCTGGGCCGAGCAATAATTCTTCAAACTAAAGTCCCGGTAAAAAACCAAAGTACGCGAGCCCCGATTAAAGCCGAAGGACTTCCAAACAGTCCCCAGAACTTCGGCCAGTTTGAAAAAAGCACAATGTGCAAAAACTATCAACGAACACAAAGAATGCGCCTCCGGCAAGCCCCTAAAAGGTTCGGTAGGCCCTACATGATCGGCCACGAACCCCAAGCAAAGTCGGGAAATCCCTCCTTTTTGCTACTAAAATCTCTGGGCAATGCCCCTATAACCTATCGACCAAAACGCCTATCTCAAACGAAGCCATGACTCAGTGCGTAAACCAATGGAGCCACCTAGGCTCCCCGACTATTCAAACAGAAACGAATGGTTCTTCTTTGAACTAAACGACGATCTCGAAAAATAAGAGGTTGTCAAAAAAGGCCTTTTTCATTGATTAGAAAAATAAATACAAAAAGAGAAGGAGAAAAAATAAAAAGAAAGAAAGTGGCCCTCGTAGGGACCTAACGCCTTCCCCCGAGAGCTGCCGAGTCTTCCACATGACAGGACATTCTGGCGACTTGCTGGCGGAGGGATGCAATCTCTTCCTCCTGCCAACATACGACCCAGCGAAGGGCCTCGGTCTCCCTCACAGAGATAGTAAGATACTCCTCAACAACCTTCTCAAGCCGCTCGTGGCTTGCCAAGGCTGATGCTAGGGCCAGGCCATCAACCACAATGGTAGGGCGACTCCCCTCTGAGCCCCTAGGACCGTTGATCACTACACTAGTCTATCAGGTGATTGCTCTCCACCTTGAAAAGCCATGTCGAAAGTTGTTTAAAGACTAAACCGAAAGGATGGTAAACACCAGCACCCCACTCATCTGTATTTATACTCCTCAGCGAGTATCTCGATCAGTCGGGTCATAAATACCGACCCATAGGAATTCGCCACGTGTCGCCACTTTAACTGGCGACTACAGGACCCGAAGGGCCATGCCCCTTCCCGAGCAAGATCGGTAAATGTCGACGAACTGATCGGAACCCCCCTTCTTCTCTAGAAACGGGGTACTTTCCGATCTGCCGGGCCCTCGCAGTAAATGCCCTCAACACTTCCCCAAGCTCTCTTAACTCGGCCGCCCTTTGAAAAATGAAGAAGAAAGAGCCAGCACCTGACGATAATTCGCTCCCTCGGGAGTGGTTAAATCATAAATAGAGGGCATACCCGTGTGCCGCCCGTTCCACCTTGACACTCCTCACCGAACCTCACAGGGACCAAGTATCATGACTCCCGGTGATGACTAAGTCATCTCTCCAAGCTCTAAATCTCCGAACCTTGGCAGAGCCAAGCATCTAATCTCCGAACCTTGGCAGGGCCAAGCAACTAAACTCCGAACCTCGGCAGGGCCGGGCTACAAATCTCCGAACCCCAATAAGGTCGGGTCATGAATCTCGAGCTTCGGCCAGAGCCAAGGAAAATGTTCCACCGCCGAACAATCTCCAAATTTCCATCCGGATTTGGGTGGCTTACAAGCCCCGACTGGCTTGGATAGCGCGGGATCCTTGTCCAAAAACAAATGAGATGTCCCTATGCCTCGTCGCCAACAACAACAACTCTTGGCACAAAAGAAACAGAAATTGAGAAAAAGAACAAAACTTTCTTTATTTCATTGCCATCAAAACCGATTACAACCGCCTGAGAGGCATTACAAGAGCATTGAAATGCATAAAATAAAGACGAGTACAAAACTCGGGCAAACTGCTCCAAAGCAAATCTGGGCAACTGTGATGCTCCGGTGTCCGGACCGACAAATCATACAAACCACGAACCGGTTAGCTCGCCCGGATAGTTGGCAAAGCCGACCTTCCACGGTCCCTCCGAACAAACTAAGAGATCCAAAAGGAGGCATGACCCGTGGATGCTGATTCTGAGGACCCGGCGAACCAACCAGCTCCCTCGGGTGGGATGCTGGATCGCAGACCGCTGCCCGACTGAGAGAACTCGGGGACCATCAGTCCCGAGTTGCTCCCATGTTCTCCTCCCCGTGGCAAGGATTCCCCTCAGAGAAGGGACGAGAATCCAGACCGACGGAGGAGGGAAGCTCCGTGCGTGCTACGGGGGTGTTGATACACTTCCTGCCCTGCGCACCCTGTAGCGAACCACAAAGGACACATGGGAAGCGTATATGTGCGCTCTCCATGTGATCTCTGTGGCCCTCCTGTGCGCTCTCCATATGATCTCCGGGACTCATCCCCTGAGGGCGAGCCACTCTCCAACGGCTCCTTCATCACCCCAACTATCTGGGGGAAAACGGCCCCGAAAAGAAAGCTCGGTCCTTCCACTCGAAACCCCAGAGAGATGGGCATCGTGGAAACTCTCACAGGGAAGGAAACTTCGGGATGGCCTAACACGACCCCTCTTTCCCCTTTTTATAGGCAGAAATGAACCGGGAGCAACTATCAAGGCAGAAAGCCCCAAGATTCAAAACACCTAACCCATGCCACCACGTGGCCTCCCAGGATGAAAGCAGCGCCCCCCATTGCGCGCCAAGCCCATCGCCTGAACCGTGATGCACGCAAAGATCCCCTTTGATCCCGGATCATGATTGTTAAACACAGAAAATCGCCCGCCGATCCTACGAAAACTGGCAGATTCGGAGATCGTCCTACGAAAATGACATCCTCCAATGGCGGGTAAGCGCTTGCGTCATACGCCAAAACAGCCTGCGTGGGGAAAGACCAACGCAATAAAAGCCTCTCGGAAGGCGCTAGAACAGCTTTTTGCTGGCGTCAAATCCGTATCACCTATTTCGGCAAAACAAAATCGACTCGCCTAAGAGAAAGGACATGACGCTGACAAGGCAATGAAGGGGCGCGGATGCCGAGCGTTCCTGGTAATGATCTCCCAGTCTGGTTGCGTGTGAGGCCTAGGCATCGCCTAATACCCCCTTTTAGGGCCAAAGCTGTTTCTATACTTCGAAACTAACCGAAGTATCTCCTACTAGCCGAGCCATTTCATTCTTCGGCCCTAGCCGACCTACTTTGTCCCTCGGCCCTAGCCGAGCTACTTTGTCCCTCGGCCCTAGCCGACCTACTTTGTCCTCCACCCTTAAAAAGCTATCTCATTCTTTGGACTTGGTCGAACCACCGCGTCATTTGGCCTAAGCCGAGTTAAATCGTTTCTCAACCTCTTTTTATACCAGGCTACGTTGTCGCCCGACCTTTTCATCGAGACAATCCCTATGCCTTGGCCTCTACTAGGATGTTCCTCCAAAATTCGAGACAAGAAACCTTCCAGGGAAGACAAACAAATAAGAAACGGCTGATCCATTTATCGATTTTTAGTCAAACTACAAGACAAAAGAATGGAAAAACACAGGCCCCCAAGGGTCAGGGCTTGGGGTCAATCCCAGCATCTCCTGCGACGGCATCAGCAGGGGCATCGCTTGGCCCCCCCTTCTCGAAAGTATCACGGCGGGATACATCGGCAGTCGCATCGATTCCCAGGATAGTTTCGAGGTCGACATCAGATATTTCTCCATACTCGTCCTCCTCGGCCCCCGGGGTGTATGCTTCATAATGTTCGGCTGCCAGGCACGACAGGTCCAGATCAGGATAAGCCTGGCAACCTTAGCCAGCGCCTCATCTTCGCCCAGCTGAAATGCATCGATGCAGGCCGCCCTGCGTTCGTCGGCAAATTCGATGGATTTCTTGTACTCATCCACCGCCGAAGAGGCCCGCGCATTTGCCTCAGCTAATTGCCCCTCCAGTTCGGAGATCCTTCGGTGCCTCGAGGCCGCCTCCTCTCCGAATGCCGCTAATCGCCCCTGAAATTCCTCCTGTGCAACTGCAGGCCAAAAGCCGAGTAAAGTGAAAGTCGAAAGATCAAAATAAGTGAAACTAATAGCGCCTTACCTGCTCCTCCTGCCGGGCTAGCTCACCCTCCAGCACATGGACCCTGTTGAGAGCCCTAGACTTAGCCGACTGGTTCTGGCGAAGGCTCTCTTTTAGCTCATCCACCCGGGCCTGGGTATCCCCAATTTTTGACGGGCAAAGTCAACCTCATCAGATAGTCGGGCAGCCCGTTCATCCGACCACTTTAGCTGATCCTTTGTATCGGCGAGCTCTTTATTTAGGCGGGTGAGGTGGTCCTGCTGCCATCGGCATGTATGCTCTTCCTCCTCGAGCCTTTTCCCCCAGCTGGCTTTATCTTCGGTGTGGCTAGCCTTCAGCTGGTCCCACCTCTTATCAAAGAATAGTTGCATGGTTTTAACCTTGCTCTCGTGCTCCGCCCTGGCCTGAGAAAGCTCCAGACTAGCCTTCTCGGATTGCTCGCGGAAGCCTTGGAGCTCACCAATCTGTATGATGAGTTGAGAGGCTCCTTTCCCTCTCAACCACAAGAATTCTGTTGGTCTCCCCAAGCTCCCGCTGGAGCTCACCAACCTGTACGGCGAGTCGAGGAGCTCTCTCCCTCTCAACCGCGAGAATCCTGCGAGCCTCCTCAAGCTCCCTTTGAAGGACCACCAGGGCTCGAGAGAGCTTGTCAGTAGAATCCGCCCTCTCCTTGAAGCGATCAGCCTCGTAACGGGCCTGAGCCCAAGCCCCAACAGCCAGATGTAAACCCATTTCAGCGCCCTCATAATCAGGGTGCTCTGCAAAAAAGGATGGCACGCATAAAAGACATAGTTAAACTAACTGACTAAAGGCCCGACTTCGGTGCGAAAACTTACCCGAGACGCGTAGTCCGTGGCGATCCTTGTGAGAGCAAGGTCGTCAATTTCGGGGAGAAGAAAAGCCTCATTCGGCACCCCAGCGCAACGGAAGGCCATCTCGACAAGGTCTTCCGGATGACCCCTTCTTGTTGAAGAACTCTCCTCCCCTTGGAACATGGACCACATCAGAGCGGAGAACCTGGCGCTCACTTCCGGGTCACGTGAGTGAAAGTCTACTCCCAGGGAGCCATCCAAAACGCCCGCGACTCATGAACTTCTTGATAGGCCAACTTCCACCGCCAGGGCCCTCGCTTGGGAAGCTTCGGACGTTTCGACTCCGGCAAGGAGAGCCCCGGCCGAAGCATCTCCTTCGCTCGCCGGCTCCCCTCCTTCTCCTTCTTCCCCTCCTTCTCCTTCTTCCTCTTCTTCTCCTTCTGCTTCCATCTCCTCAGGAATCCCCCTGTCCACAACAGACCCTTCGGGAACATCTGCTCCCCCGGAGCCTCCTGTGCCTCAGCGAAAGGCCCTTCACCAGAAAGCCCCCCGCAAATTTCGGTCGTTGGTTCGGCAGGTTCGGCCATCTCCTCATCGCCCGCTGACTCTCCTACCGGCGGCCCAGGCCGAACCTCAACAGCCGCAACCTCTTCCCCTGCCTCGATGGAAGTGGAGGTCGCTCCCACCTCCTCCTGTAACCTCGCCAAACCACTGGTCTCCAATGAGGGAGACCGAACCGCCTCATCTGCAGGGGCCCCTAAGCCAACCGGCGTTTCCCCTTCGCCATCGTCGGACAAAACGACAATGGGGGGGGGAGGAAACCTCAGCAGCCTCCTCCGAAACCCCCATGACTTCCCGGTCTTCGCCCCTGGATAGACCCTCCTCCGGCGCCAAAAGATCGTGCGCCACCGGAACTTCGGTAGTTTCAGCCTGCGGCGACGAGGAGCGCTGACTATCGCCGTCTCCCCCGATCCCCCTAGAGTGGGAGCCGGAAGGGCGAGACCTCTTCTCGGACCGATGCCTGCTGGAGCCAGATCTCCTGCGGCGCTTTCCCAGCTCCTCCCTCATCTGGTCTGCGAGCGCCGACCTTTCGGCTGTAGGGCCAATATGATTCACCCGTTAGTTCGTACATAAATCAAAGATGAAGCCACGCTAAACTATCAATTACGGGGTAATACTCACCGCGAGGATCGATGGGGCTCAGTCCAGCCGCAAAGAGAGCGTCCTCCGATAGGAGAACGCTGGCTGGGAGCGCCTGACTGCCGCGCAGCACAATCAGATCCCTCTTCTTCGAATCAGTTAACTCCGGGTGCACTTCTGGATCCTTCACGTGCTGCCCCCATACCCGAGGGAAGTCCAAACCAATGTTCCCCTCGACTATGAAGAACCGCGACTTCACTCCTTTATCGACGATGGGTTATCCGATATCATCTTGAAGGATCTCCGGGGACCGATGTAAGGCCATTCTGAGGCCCTCCCGGAGACCAGATTGAAGCACACCCTGAATAGCGAAAGGGTCGCGGTCACCCCGAGGTATTTGCACAACGAGATGAACCCGATAAGGTTGCGCCAACTGTTGGGGGCCACCATGGTGAAGCATATATTGTAGAACTTCATCACCTCCCGCACCAACGGATGAAGAGGGAACCGGAGACTGCCCTCAAGCTTTCCTCATAACAGAACGCCCTGTCCCCTAATCCGGATGTCACCCTATCCTCAGCCGTCGGGAGCAACAAGACGACGTCCTGGGGGATTTGTACAAGCGGCGCATCCGTTCCAAATCCGCCAAGGTCACCTCCGAAGCTTGGTCGCTTGGGCTCACCATTTCTTCAATCGCAAGAGATGCTGAGCAAGATCGCAGCGAAAACAGGAAGACGAAGTTCTTTAAAGGAGAACGAAAGGGGCACTATAAATAAAGATAGCGCCGCCACGACTCCATTTTTCCAATTGAAACCGCCTTAGGATGAGGGCGAGGTGTCCCAACCTAGGCATCCGAAACTGCCACTACGGGCGCCGTGAAAATCGAGATTTCTCACGCGGCGCTTCCCCAGCCATTACCTTCGCCCCTAAGGTATGACGGATCCACCTCGGAAAGGCAAGACTGCCCCACGGCATTAATTAGGGCATCATTACGTAGGATATCAAATATGCATCCCCAAATGTAGATCGCACCACTTAAGCCTATACTCCCTACGCCCGAACCTACGCTTCGAACTAGGGAGTGGGGGGCATGTGTTGAGGGGTAAAATCATTATTGCATTGATAACCGTGCGAGGGGGCTAGGATTAGCCCCATCCCTCCGCCCGCTACGATATGCCCCCGAGGAACAAGCTAAACTAATGTAGTCCGGCAGGCCATGCAACCCCTGACTCATTTTTTCGGGTTCCCATAGCTCGGCCTCCTCGAGCTCCTATAGCTCGGCTTCCCCGAGCTTCTATAGCTCAGCCTTCTCTGAGCTACCCATAGCTCGGCTTCTCCGAGCTCCCATAGCTCGGTTTTTCTGAGCTACCTATAGCTCGACTTCCCCTGAGCCTCCATGGCTCGGCTTTCCTCGAGCTCCTATAGCTCGGCTTCTCCGAGCTCCCATAGCTCAGTTTTTTCGAGCTACCTATAGCTCGGCTTCCCCCGAGCCTCCCATGGCTCGGCTTTCCTCGAGCTCCTATAGCTCGGCTTCTCCGAGCTCCCATAGCTCGGTTTTTTCGAGCTACCTATAGCTCGGCTTCCCCCGAGCCTCCTATGGCTCGGCTTTCCTCGAGCTCCTATAGCTCGGCTTCCTCTGAGCTTCTATGGCTCGGCCTCCCCCGAGCTTCTATAGCTCGGCCTTCCCTGAGCTACCATAGCTCGGCCTCTCCGAGCTCTCATGGCTCGACTTTCCTTGAGCTCCTATAGTTCGGCTTCCCCCGAGCTTCTATAGCTTGGCCTCCCTGAGCGATCCATGGCTCGACTCTCACCTCCGTGGAACCGACGCGGGAGAGCCTAGACCTATCGTAACAGAATCCCAAACAGAGAATCATGTTGAAGAGTGGTCTAGGACCTAATATAACTACCTGGGACCTACGCATCTATCAGATCTCAGGCCATCAAAGAGCTCTCCTAGCCGTCGATCCTTCAACGAACAAGATATGGATCCCACCGGCCTTACAACGACCTGATTCGATTCATTCCGTATCCTAACAACCTTCGAACCTTCCAGAAGGCGCTCAAGATTCAGGTGATTGCCTATAAATACGACACTCCAGATTCTTTCAGGTATGCGCACACAGCTCCTGGCTCACTCTCACTCTCTCTCTCACTCTCCCCACTGCTCGTCGGCGCTCCCCTAGAGCTCCCGATCGGTCACCTCTGGAGAGACTTCCCGGAGAGATCCCTCTTTCCATTTTCTGTTGATCACCGATCCCCACTGATTTGAGCGTCGAAGGGTCTTCTGCGGAAGGCCACCCCCAATGCCTCTCGCGCGAGGACTTCTGTGCAGGTCGCCCAGGAGGAAGCCCAGACCAGAGATCGACCACGCCCGAGTCAGAGGACAGATCCCGGTGGCAACAACATTGAAATAATATTCTTTCAAGAAAAATGTTTCATATTATTCCAGCATTCTTAACTAATTGGAACCATAAAAATGAACTGAAACATCTGGATTCATGACCACCACAAACTAAATTATATTGTTGTATTATGTGTAAGGAATGGCATTGATAAGTGTAAATCTGATCATTTAATTCATATACTTTCATAACGGTATTAGCTAGTTTTTAATTTATTTTAAATTAAATTTATTTATTTTATTTATTTATTATTTTATTTTGAAGAAGCCTTCACGTACATCAACCTTTTTATAAACATGATGAATTTGTTCCCTCACTGTAGATTTTTCATCATTAAATTCATAACATGCTCATCCAGAACCTTATGAGAAATGGCATTAAAAGTTAAAAGGGTCCAAAGGCTCAAACTATTATGAGGGAAATTAAAATTTTGCAGAAAATGATGAAACATGCAGCAATGATGAAACATGCAGCAAGTAACAAACGAAGTTAAAGAGACGGAAAAGTAGAACTAAAGAAGAATTTTTATAACTTGAGGAGACACAAGTCATTATATTATTATTCTAAATATATATTTAAATATACGAATCCTAGTCATAATGATGACACCACCATTTAACAAGATGATGCTAACTAACGTCACTCCAAGGCATTTATTATGAGTCATTTTTATAACTGGTGCATTTTTGCACCGGTTTTACAGTTAAGGGGTGGGTTTCAAAGATATTGCAAGGGAGGTGTTAAAGGGGCCCGTTGCCATTTCAGCTCCCAAAGCTCGGCCATGTCAGCCACGGAGCTGACATGAAAAACCATGAAATCGTTACATGATGTGGCGATTTCACAACAAGTGAAATCGCCACATCATATGGCGATTTCACAATTCTGAAATCGCCACATGATGTGGCGATTTCAGACAAGTGAAATCGCCACATGGGTGAAGTCGCCACATCATGTGGCGTTTTTCTCCCAGATTTAACCCGCGGCTGCCTTCTTCTCTTCTTCTTCTTCTTCCTCCTTCTCCCAGCTGTCCGCCTTCTTCTTCTTCCTCCTTCTCCCAGCCGTCCGAAACATTCCATCGTCCTGGTCAGCGGCAAGCGGAGCTGCCATCCCCCTTCTTCCTCCTCTTCTCTCTTGCTGCATTCGCTCCCGGTACATTTTACAAGTAAGTTGCGGTTTGCCTTGAGATTTTCTAGATTACAAGTAATTTTACAACCGATTTAGTCATCTTAGTGTTTTAAGAACTTAAAGGAGGAGCAGAGAGGAGGATTAGTGGGTTTGGGAGGCGAGTGGGAGTAACAAAAGTAGCGTGGATCGGATCTTTCCGCTGGTGGGAGTTAGGTATTTCCAAAGATCCCAAAAAACGGCTCTTAGTGTTTTAAGAATTTAAAGGAGGAGCAGAGAGGAGGATTAGTAGGTTTGGGAGGCGAGTTGGGAGTAAAAAAATTAGTGTGTCTGTTCCAAGTTGCCTCTAGGTAACAAGAGAGTAAAAAAATTTGTATTTCTAGTCCAAGCAGCCTCTAGGTAACAAGAGAGTCCCTTGTTAAGTTGTTTACCTTATGCTAATTAAATTACATTTATAGGGGTGCACAAGGGTATTAATGTAGAAGTGTTTTATAAACACATTGATGCAATGAGATATACCCTCAGCTAATAGTTCTTTTACATTGTTATGTCAGACATGGCTCATAATGTCTTAGATTCAGGGCCTCGTGATCCTACTGTTCTTACTTTGCAAGAGATGCATAGATCAACCAATATATTTCAGGGCGAGGTATGTATTATTGATCGACAGTCCTTAAATAATTTACATTTGTTTATGTTAATGCGGATGTATCATTTAATTTATTTTTGTCAGGAGTTACCGGTTCTTAGATGTCGTCGTCATGACGCACGTATATGGAGAGAGACACCGGGAATGTCGCACCCACGAGTACAATATTATTTAGATCATGTCGGCATGTTTGGCATATATAGGATTGGCCAGATTCGACTGGATGTTGGTCTTATTTCTGCACTAGTAGAGAGATGGCGTCAAGAGACCCACACATTCCATCTACCTTTTGGTGAGGCGACCATTACATTACAGGATGTGAGTATTTTGAGTAGCCTTCGATTGATGGTTCTGCTGTTACTGGGTTAGATCCGCGCCATACTATTCCGGAGTGGCAGGCTATATTTGGGAGGCTATTTGGTGTCGAGCCTCCTGTCGAAGCATTTCCAAAAGGTCGTTTTCGATTGGCATTCTTCGATCAATTCTATCGCGACCTTCACTTGGACGAAGATGTGGATGATGAGGTTATCCAGCAGTTCGTGAGGGGACAACTTCTTCGAATCATTGGTGGAGTTATTCTTCCAGATACCTCTGGTAATTTAGTTAAGTTGATGTATGTGCCATTTCTGGAAGACTTGGAGGCATTTGCCGCTCTTAGCTGGGGTTCGGCAACGCTGGCTGGTTTATATAGAGCACTGTGTCGAGCTACGAGCCCTACTCAGTCTGATATCGGAGGATATCTTCCATTGCTACAGGTAAACACTTTATTCTAATGTTTGAGATCGAGGTAATTTTTATTGTTAATTAACATTTTGAATTATCCAAACATGCAGATTTGGGCATGGGAACGATTTCCTATTTTCCATCCCACGAGACTCGAGATTCCGGAGGCGAGACCTTCGGATGCTGATGATGATTGGCACTTAGGTGCACCGTGGGGGTTTAGATGGCACGTTAGATATAACATGAAAAATATTCCAACGCATACACTACGTGCTTATAGGGACCAGTTGGATGTGTTGGATGATAGTGAGCAACGGGTATGTCATTTTGCAATATGGAATTCAATTATATCGATTCATTATGTTTGTTAAGGTTTAATTAGATATTTTCTATGCAGTTCTTATGGTGTCCTTACTCGGCAGCAGTTATCTCTATTTTACCTCCAAGCTGCTTGGTAAGTTCGGATATTTGGATGGCACGGATCCCGCTGATATGTTTTGATGTAGTTGAGTGGCATTTGCCGGACCGGGTGCTTCGTCAATTTGGATGTCGGCAGTCGATTCCATGTCCGTGCGATACTTCAACACATCTTCATCAGATTGATAGACGAGGGAGGTCAAATGCAGCATGGGACGCCGTGCACGGGAGTTATATTCAAACATGGAATGCACGGCGTCAGCATCTGATTATGGGAGAGCCTATAGTAGCAGGACTCCCATGCACACCCGATTATATGGCTTGGTTTAGGAGCATCACTCGAATATGTGTAGGCCGTTCTGAGTATAGTACAAGGGGCTACGAAGGGGAAGGCACTTCATTTGAGTTTCTGGTACTATTTTATAAATTTGTTTGGGTCTCTTTTTCTTTCAACTTCATAAGCTTTCATATAAATTCTTGTTGTCATATTATATGCAGCATGAGAGGTTTCAACAACTGACAGTTGAGCTCGAGCGGGCTGTAGCCGCCCCAGTGGACGATGAGCGGCTAAATATTTTGAGAAGCGCGACGGCAATGGCTCATGGTACATTGTCAGTGGTCGGGCATCGGCATGTTCGTAGCACAGCTACTTCAACACTGTACCCGGAGGTCCCGGAGTCCACACGAGCCGATGTTGATCAGATGATGGAGACATTTCACTATACCCCATCGCCTTCTTGCATGCGTTCTCCATTACCACACGAGTATTCGCAGAGGAGGGACGCCGGGGAGGGTACGGACATTGCCGAGATCTGTCGCATTGATGACATTGTTGATGCGGACATTGCCGAGATCTGTGAGGATGCTGATGTCTCCCAGTCACACTTGGACGCTGCTATGCATGATGTTTTCCATCCTACCTTGATACCGACGCAGGAGGGGGTATCTCAGGTGATTGATGAGGATCCCATACCATTGGCGACATATAGGCGACGGACTGGACGCATTCGCCGACCTCCTAGACGAGGATGTGGAACCTAGGTTTAATAGATTTTTGTACTTTAACTAACTGATGTAAAAGTTCTATTTTGAAATGTATCTGGAAATTTTAATTTTTATAAGAATGTGTTGTTTAAATGTATTATCTTTTTGTCATGAACGGCATTTACTTTCGTTGTGCTTGGTAAGTTTCAGTGGAGTTTCATTCAACTTTCGATCGAGTTTCGGTCGAGTATCGATCGAGTTTCAGTCGAGTTTCGATCAAGTTTCGGTCGAGTTTCGTTTCGCTCAAGATTCGGTTGAGTTTCGGTCGAGTTTCGGTCGACTTGTTTGTTTTTTTCATTTTCAGCATAATGTAAGTCAGTTGGTTTCCTTTTAATTCGCTCTAATTTAAAATTTCTTTTCCCCTATTGGAATTAATTATTTTGGATGTGATTGTTGTTATTTTGCAGGCTGAATGATCAGTTCACGGTTTCAGGAACTGTGAGAAAATCGCCACTTGGAGTGGCGATTTTCAACCCTGAAATCGCCACTCCAAATGGCGATTTCAGATGGCCTTGAAATCGCCACTTCAAATGGCGATTTCAGATGGCCTTGAAATCGCCATCTCCAGTGGCGATTTCTAACGCATAACCAGCCACTTAAATTGAGAAATCGCCAAACGAAGTGGCGATTTCAGTAAAGAACTCACCACTTCGTTTGCCGAAGATGAAATCGGCACTTGGAGTGGCGATTTCAGCCCTGAAATCGCCAATCCAAGTGGCGATTTTCTCACAGTTCCAAACAGAGGGCACATCCTTTGGGGCACTTAAATTTCAGCAAACCCACCCCAACCCTCCCCCCACGGAAACACATTTCAGTCTGAAATTTTTTGTGCATTTCCCTGACGCCCAAATGCGAAATAGACATATATCAATCGAAAATCGAAACTCGACCGAAACTCAACCGAAACTCAATCGAAACTCAATCGAAACTCGACCGAAACGAATTTCGAAACGTTACCGAAACTCAATCGAAAATAGACCGAAACTCAATAGAAACTCACATCATCAAATGCTAATCATTACAAAAAGAATATGCATCCATAATTCTTTGATCATAGGCACATTTACGTCATTAATGCAGCAATATATAGTCTTGTTCCGGAGAGAAGTACATAACAGGCACAAAAATGACCGTTTTACTTCAAGAGTACATAAATTTACGATCTGAAGGACCACCAGTTACATTATGACAACGGCGTCTTGAATGACCCGTTTGCTTGCAAATAGAACATCGAGTCGTTCTTCTAGGCTGAACCTCATCCATCTCATTGCGGATCCGAGTTGACTTTGGCTTTCCTCTTTTCTTCGGCCTAAGACGACCCCGATCAGGTAAGCACGTGATCGGTGTTTGCAACCAGTAGTCTTCATGTGGAACCAGATTGAACTCTCCACCCCAGGCAGAAATGTAGGAGCGAATACTATATACTTCATCAACAAAAGCCGCTGAGTCCATGCCAATCTCCTGGCACACTGCTAACACATGTGTACATGGATATTTATATAGTGTCCACTTCCCACATGAACAATTACGGTCACTAAGAGAAACAGTCTGAACGTTGCCTCCACCCCTGAGAGCTTCACTGAACCTCCTAGTCAGACCTCATAAGTAGCTCTTTGCATGTTGTATCTTGTTACTCTATGCTCATTAGCTTTGGCCTGACCTTCAGCAACCTTAATCGAAATCTGAGGAGTGAAAAGGTTGTTAGGGTTCTCTTGTACATACCTTAAGGCTTCTGCGCGTCTGGTGTTGAAGTATTTAACAAGACGACGAAATGTCATCTATACACACGCAGTAATTGGCACATTTCTAGCTCCCCTCAACACGCAATTAAAAACCTCCGAGAGATTGATTGTCAATGTTCTGTAGCGAAAGCCCCCATCATGTACCAATGTCCACTTCTCCGGCTCTAAGTCCGATAGCCAAGACCAAGCTTCTGCATTGATTGTTTAATCCTTTCCATAAGAAAGTTAAACTTCCGAAGCTGATGTTCACTCCCTGCTTTCCAACTGCTCTTTTCAACTGAACATTTGAGAATCTCGAGTTAAAATTACTGCAAACATGTCTCAAACAATATCGATGATAAGCTCTTGGTGGAGCCCATCCAATTAGATTATCAGCTATGTCACTCAGTATACCTGGATGTCGGTCAGATATAAGACAAATGTCATTTCTATCTTTCACAACATGCCTCCTAAGCCTCAGCAAAAACCAGCTCCAGCTAGCTGTACACTCTTCATCAACAATTGCATAGGCCAGTGGAAATATCCTATTATCAGCATCAGTGCCTGTCGCAATCAGCATCTTCCCCCGGTACTTTCCATAAAGATGTGTTCCATCTATAGAAATCACCGGGCGACAATACCGAAACCCCTCAACAGATGGTTGAAATGCCCAGAATACATAATTCAGGACACGTTCAGATGAACTTGCTTCACTGTAGAAATCCCAACATACAACTGTTCCAGGGTTAGCATTCTGCAGTGCAAGCATGTATCTAGGAAGCTTTGCATATGATGGTTCCCACTCACCAAATATATCAATCAATGCCCTCTGCTTTCCATGCCATGCTTTCGAATATGACACTGTATAGTAAATTGTTATGCAATGGTTGCTATAATAGCTTCAATATTCACACTTGGATCTTTCTCCACAATGTGTCGAACAGCATAGCTAATAACTCGAGAAGTAATATGTTTGTTATCCCGAGTTAAATTACTGAATAAACAAGTGTGCGGCCCTTCATACCTTGTGATCTCAAAAAATCCATGCTTCTTCAACTTAGTAGCACGCAACCTCCACGGACACCGTTGGGTAGTACTTGAAGAGGCACATCTCATAGACCAGAACAGTTTTTTCGACTCCACCACATTATATGTGCGATGCTTCTTGATGTGATACATGTCACATGCTCTTTTTAGTTCATCTTTACTATTAAATAATAATCCTTTAGCAAACTCAGTAATTGATGGATCCCAAAATTGGGAGTTGAAGGGTAACTCTCTCGGAGTACTAACACATCCACCATCATGCAAATTCAACTCATCATAAAATTCTGGAACTTGTTCATCTGCAAAGGCTTGGTGATCATGTACCTGGGTTGGAATATGTTCTGGTTGACTATATGTAGGATTGGAACTAAAGCCCGTCTCATGAACTATATCATCTCCATATGACTCTTCATCTTCATTTGACTCTTCATCTGAGTTATCATGTTCAGGCCAATAGTCATCATCTGCACTCTCGTCTGACTCCATTCCCCGACTATCAATATTACACTGATTGTTTATCACATCATCACTCTGCAATGATGGCATAAATTCCTCAATCATTGGAAAATCAGCAGGAGTCCTAACTTGTTCATGCTGCTGGGCTATAGGAGAACTGTTATAAACATTCTCTATATGACCAACAATATATGGCTCTGCAACATTATCCCTTAAAACATAGACTTCAATACACCGATATTCAGGATACTTCGAGGTAAATGTCAACATGTGCTCCACATCGTCGTCGTCCTCAATTGGAAGAAGCACATATTTTTGATTCAATGTCGGAGATCTCCACATCAATCTGATGACATATCTCTGTACTGAAATTGTTAGAGCTGTATGTACTTGATCAACTAACTCAGCAAAGCGTGTTCCCTTGCTCAATTTCAAACATTTACGTGGAGGTTGATTATAATGTATCCCTTCTTGGCCGCCATATTCAATTGATCCATCATAATATAACAGAACACGTACAGTTTCCATCTGAAATAAAGGGTGATAATAAATTTATCAAGCCTCTTATGTATACGCCTATAAATGTAATCTATTTTCTTGCCAAATCAAGATATGACGGTGCCATCAAAAGGAAAACTTTAAATGTTATTTTATCATCTATATGATCAATAAAATCAGCATCTGAGTAACTAGTTGCATTTACTTTAATAGCCTAGCACATTAAACGAATAAACGAATATGATGCAAAGATAGTTAGGGCATGGTATTTGTGGTTATCAAAAAATATTTTAAATACTCACTGCAGTTAATGATCGGGAAGGCGAGGGTGATGAAAGGTAAGAGGAGGAAGAAGTGGGAGCTTGCCGGGAAAGAGGAGCTCCGCTTGTCACTGACCAGGACGATGGAAGAAGGCGGACGGCTGGGAGAAGGAGGAAGAAGAAGAAGAAGAGAAGAGGGCAGCCGCGGGTTAAATCTGGGAGAAAAACGCCACATGATGTGGCGACTTCACCCAAGTGAAATCGCCACATCATGTGGCGATTTCACTTATCTGAAATCGCCAAATCATGTGGCGATTTCACAATTCTGAAATCGCCACATGATGTGGCGATTTCACTTGTTGTGAAATCGTCACATCATGTGGCGATTTCATGGTTTTTCATGTCAGCTCCGTGGCTGACATGGCCGAGCTTTGGGAGATGAAATGGCATCGAAAAAACGCCATTTGAAATGACATTTTCCCTTTTAACACCATCCCTGTAATATCTTTGAAACCCATCCCTTAACCGTAAAACCGGTGCAAAAATGCACCAGTTATAAAAACGACTCCATTTATTATTGCATTCAGTTCAAAAAGCACGTCTTTAAGCAGGCTGGCTTGGGAGGACGTTGACGCGTGAAGACTTGTACGTGGCAGCGGGACTTCACGTGATGATGAACGAACTTCATGCGGTGGCAACGGACTCCAGCGACGAGGAAAAGCCTGGCAGCGTATTCAACATGGGGCGTTTCCGATCCATCCAGCTTGGCAACGCCGTATTCATTCGGGAGAGGACTTGTTGGGCGGTTTTCTTTGGTACATCTCAACAATTCAACGTTCATTCGATAATAAGACATACTTGGAAAGAATTTTGAGACGATTATTTTCATGAGCAATACATTTCAACTGTAAAAAAAAAAAAAAAAACAGCAAGTCCTGAACGACATAGACTTTTACCCTCTGTTTGGATGGAGAGAAAACTAGGAAGGAAAGAAAACTAGGAGGAAAAATAGGAGAGAAAATGAAATTTATCTTGTTTGGATGGAGAGAAAAGTCAGGAGGA
Organism: Calamus simplicifolius; assembly: GCA_900491605.1. Lineage (NCBI taxonomy): Eukaryota > Viridiplantae > Streptophyta > Magnoliopsida > Arecales > Arecaceae > Calamus > Calamus simplicifolius. Next base: position 1,183,171 of record UESW01003935.1, on the reverse strand, counting down.
AAGAAAACTAGAGGAGAAAACAGAGGGAAAAAAGTGATGGGCCCCACATAAAAGTTTTCTATCCGAAATCGAAGAGATTTTGGAGAGAAAACTCAAAAGTGCTCTTTCTTTTTTTTCATTCCAATATTAACCCTTCCAAAAAAACAACCGATGCATTTTTTAATCATCTATAACAAGGATATTATTGTCATTGTAAATTATCTACTTTTCTCTCCTCTCTATTTTCCTCTCACTCATCCAAACAGAAGGAGAAAAAATATTTTCTCTTTAATTTCTTTCCTTCCACTTTTCTTTCCTCTCAGTTTTCTTTCCTCCCACTTTTTTTCTCCATCCAAACAGAGCATTAGAGTTTTTTTAACAAAGAAGATATGAAGAATAATGGCGAGACCTGCATGTTCATCATGAAAAACATAAGTTTCATTTGTTTTCTTTTTCACTTTTATTATGAGCTATTTTTTTTTTTCTATAGCATTGATGTAAACACACAATTTATTTAAGTTATTTTATTTTTAATATTTTTATAATTGAGTGTTTAATTCTTATTATTAATGCTTATAATTATTGTTTGATCAATTAAATTACAATGAAACCGAGAGATGATTTGTTATTCTAGTTCTAGAATTAAAACATCAAAAGTAAACATGCTTTATCGTGATTAATTTAAATTTTTTTTAAAAAAAAATTTAAAATATGTAATGAATCTTTAATTAATTAAATTCATATAGAGATATTAAATTGTTAGTTGGAGATATTTTTGATATTATTCAAAAGAAGATATTAGATAATTAAGAAATTTTTAATCATCAACATGAGATTATTAGAATTTAATAATGAAGAAGAATAAATTATGTGGGATTTGTTAAGTGAAATCAATCGCTCTAAATTCATTCTTATCATATTTTTAAACGTTTAGATTTTAAGCTTTGTTAATTTTTAGATTAAGTAGCTTTGTTAATTTTTAGATTAAGTAGTTTTATTGAATTTAGATAGTAGAACCTTTCGTTTATATTTAATTTTTTAAATAGTAATTAATTTGATAAATTTTAATATTTAATATAATTAATCTTTATGGGTTCAAAATTTATTTTTCTAAAATTACTTTACTGTGCATTTACATATTATTTTAAGCTAATAAATTTTTGGCATCGTTTTCAGAAATTAATTATTTATTATTGATATTGATACTGATACTAGCTAGTTATTTATTATTTTAAATATTATTATTAAAATATTTTTTTATTTCTTGTCTCTACAAAGCTGCTCGACGCTGAGATCTTTGCGAGATCTTAGGAGCCCAGCGATCTCGAAGAGAACGCACGCTGTTCTCTTCACATCCACATAAACTTCACGGAAAGCATCAACGGAAGAGAGGCTTCACGGAAGAGAGCCTTGTGACGTGAGGATTTCATGTGGGAGTCAACACGCTGTCAACGAGGGTGAAGAGGAATTACGGGCATCTCAAGCACGGGAATATTCCAGTTGGAAAGGCAACCTAAAAAAGGGATTAAAATTAACTAAGGGATTATGGTCGTTGAACATGGGATTAAAGGATTCAAAGACGCTAACCAATTCAAAGACGTTAACCAATCTGATCATTGATAACAAAAGAATGAAAGCCCAATATACATATCCAGCGAGGTTGATCCCATTTGGCCTTTCCTTTAAAGCTAAATCTAAAAGGATTTAGAAGTGCATGCCCCGATCTAAACTATTAGAGCATACACCCATCCCAGAATTGAAAGAACTTTACGGCAGATCAAGAAAAAGAATAAGAAAGATAAAAAGAAGAAGAAAGAAGCCAACATATCTCTACATAATATGGCCGATCAAGAGCACAAGGCGTTACGAGACTATGCTATGCCCTCGGTCAATGGGGCTACATCAAGCATAAGGAGGCCAGCCATACAAGCCAATAATTTTGAGATCAAGCCAGCCATCATTCAAATGATACAACAGACTGTTCAGTTCGAAGGGTTAGCACAAGAGGATCCGAACATCCATATTGCAAATTTTCTAGAAATTTGTGATACTTTTAAACATAACAGAGTGACAGATGCTATTCGACTAAGCTTTTGCCCTTCTCACTTAGGGATAAAGCCAAAGCTTGGCTGAATTCTTTGCCGCCTGGCGTCATCACTATCTGAAAAGAGTTAGCACAAAAGTTCCTAGCAAAATATTTTCCTCCTGCAAAAATAGCAAAGCTAAGGAATAACATCACTACATTCATCCATTTGAGGGTGAATCATTATATGAAGCATGGGAGAGGTACAAAGATTTATTGCGAAGGTGTCCTCATCATGACCTTCTAGCATGGCTTCAAGTGCAAACATTCTACAATGGTCTAGGGCTACAAATAGGTCTATGGTTGATGCAGCAGCTGGTGGAGCTTTAATGAGTAAAACTCATGAGGCAGCATATGAACTTCTAGAAGAATTAGCATCCAACAACTATCAATGGCTTGCAGAAAGAGAAATGTCAAGAAAGTCAGTTAGAGTTTTATAACTTGATTCTATAACTTCATTGGAGGCACAAATGACAAATTTGTTTCAACAACTAGGTAAGATAAATATTAATGCTATTCAAACTAATAATATTTGTGATTATTGCGCAGAAATCATTCAAGTATCGACTGCGAAGTGGGAAATCCTTTTGCCCAATTGAGTTATGGACAAGCAAATTATATGTCAAATTTTCAACATCAAAATGATCCATACTCGAACACGTACAATCCTGGATGGAGGAATCACCCCAACTTCTCATGGATCAATAACCAAGGGCAAGCTAAATCACCTCAGCAATTTTCACAGCAAGAGAAGAAGCCAACACTTGAGGACATGTTCATGCAGTACATGCAAAAAATAGATGTGGCAATCCAAAATAACTCAGCTTCAATTCGTAATCTTGAGGTGCAAATCGGTCAACTCTCAAACATGCTCACCAAAAGGACTGTTGGAACTTTGCCAAGCAACACTGTCATTAATCCGAAAGAACATGCAAAGGCAATATCATTGAGAAGTGGGCGAACATATAGGGAGCCATAAGTAATAAATGCCAAACAAGATGAAAATATGAATAATGAGGAGTCCAAGATGAAGGAAGCTGAGTCAGAAATGAAAGAAGTGGAGCAAGTTGAGAAGACTAAGGAGAATAAAAGAGTTTCAAAATCAAAAAATTCAGGAAAGTTACTTTTTAGACTTATTCTCCTTCAATATATGACCCACCAATTCTTTTCCACAAAGATTAAAAAGAAAATGTGGATGAACATTTTCTAAAATTTTAAGTATATTTAAGCAATTGCATATTAATATTCCTCTCATTGAAGCTTTAGAACAAATGCCTAAATATGCTAAATTTTTGAAAGACATTATATCAAAGAAGCAAAAATTGGAGGAGCATAAAACAATAATGCTGACAGAGGAGAGTAGTGCAATCTTACAAAAGAAGCTGCCGCCTAAGCTGAAAGATCCAGGGGGTTTTACTATCCCTTTCATTATAGAAAATTCTTATTTTGATAAAGCTTTATGTGACTTAGGGGCAAGTATTAATCTAATGCCTCTCTCTGTTTTCAGGAAATTGGGTTTTGGAGAAGTAAATCCATCCACCATCTCTTTACAATTGGCAAACAGATCGATAAATTGAGGACGTATTAGTGAAAGTTGACAAGTTCATCTTTTCGGCTGACTTCATTGTTCTTGACATGAAGGAGGACGAGAAGATCCCTTTAATATTGGGTCGATCTATCCTTGCAACGAGGAGAACCTTAATTGATGTCCAGCAAGAAAAACTTGTTTTGAGGGTCGGAGAGGATGAGATCACTTTTGATGTATTTAAGCCTATGAAATTTTCTTCTGAGACACATTCCTATTTTCAAATAAGTGACCGAGATGAGATCATGGCTGACGAGACTTATGCAAATGATTTTCTAAAGCTATCACTTGTGGTATGTCTTACTCTCTCTTCATCTATTGAATTTGATGATGCAGAAGTTAAAGAGTGTGAAAGATATTTGGAGGCTACACCACTCTTTCCTCCTTCAATGCAACCAAAAGTGAAAGACTTAAAATCATATCTGCCAATATCCCCATCAGAGAAACCACTTAAACTTGAGCTCAAGCAGCTTCCATGAAATTTAAGGTATGCTTTCTTAGGCAAATACTCTATTTTTCCAGTCATTATTAACAATTCTTTGAATGATGTAGAGGAGAAAAAATTGCTAAGAATCTTACAGGAATACAAAATGGCTTTGGGTTGGACCATCTCTGACATCAAAGGAATTAGTCCTTCAATTTGCACACACAAGATTTTAATGGAGGATAAATATAAGCCGATTGTCCAACCCCAGAGAAGATTGAATCCATCAATGCAAGAAGTAGTACATAAAGAAGTGCTAAAGCTATTAGATGCCGGAATTATTTATCCTACCTCAGACATCGCATGGGTAAGTTCAATATAAGTTGTACCAAAGAAAGGTAGAATAACTATGATCAAGAATGATAATAATGAACTTATACCGATAAGGATGGTCATGGGATATAAAAACCTCTCAAGGGCTTGTAGAAACCTTTACACTGCCATTGCTTTCTTCTACTTTTCTCTTCCCTGAGTTCTTCTGCGACCTGAGTCTTTCCAACTCCCAGGTTAGTTTCATCCCCTTTTTCTTTTACCTATGGACCGCTGTTCCATTAGGAAGGGCAAGAGACCCGTAGAAGAGTCTTCCCAATCTAGTAGCGAAGACCAGGCCCCTGTAGCTAGTAGTCGAATGCCTCAGTCGGTGGGCGGCGTTGTCATCCGTAGTCAATCGGGGGCGATAGGACCTCCGACCACCTTCGGTCCTCCTATAAGGGCAGTCCCCTTGTCCTCTCGCCGTCTGGTGCTTCCTCCGGCGGTGAGTTCCGATCCAGCGGGTCCCGCAGGGGTGGCTTCAACCATGACCTCTAAGGACATAGGGGCTGTTAGGGCTAAGTACCAGGTCCCCGACTTCATTGGTCTATCCGCGCCGGGGCCCGAAGATAGGGTGACCTCTGACCATCCAGGCCGGGTCACTCTGTACGAGGAGTTCTTCCGGTGCGGGCTGTGCTTTCCTTTCCATCCTTTCTTCCTTAATCTCTTAGATAGGTATAGGTTAGTGTCGGCACAGTTGATTCAGAACTTGATTCGGATCATCTGCGCCTTTGTAATCCTTTGCCATTTCGAGGGGGCCCGCCCAGGGCTGTTTCTGTTCCGAACCTTCTATAAGCTCCACCGCCAAGGTGAGGGTGCCTGGTGGGCATTTACCACCAGGCCGGGTAGGGCTTTTCCCTTAGGCCTCCCATCCAAAGTTAGGGGGTGGAAACCTAGATTTCTTTTTGCCCATGTTGAGGGGGTCAGGGCCGCTTGGAGGGAGCCCAATACTAGCCCCAACGAAGATTCCACCGTAGGGGATAGGGATAGGGAATTATTCACCCAACTGTCCAACTGTCAAATTTCCGGCTACAAGGAACTCCTGTCCGAGGAGAACCTGGTAGAAGCTGAGTTAGCCCCGGCGACCGGTGAGCTTGGTGCCTGAATCCTTCTGTTCGTCTTTCGATTCACTGTATGCCGTTACTGATGCTCATTATTCTTTTCTATGCAGTAATGAGGGTTTCCGCTAGCGATTTTGAGGCCATTTTGAAGCAGAAAAGGCAGGCGATCAGAGAGCCGTCCAGGCCAGCGAAGAAACTTCGGGGAAGGGAGCCGGCCAGGCCAGCCGCAGCCCCCACAGCCCCAACGCCCGCGGGGGAGCCGGCTGAGAAGAAGCCGGTTGTAGGAGCGGCCCGGAAGCTAGCGAGGGCCGAGATCGAGGAAGGGGAGATCCCGGCCACCACCGAGACATGGTGGTAGTTTTGGATGGAGAGGAGGAAGCTCCCGCCGCCGATGTGCTCGAGGCGGGGCGGGTTACTGTTGCTGTTGGCCCGCCGGCTGCTGCAGAGCCAGAGAGAGAAGGTGCTCTCCCAACTGCTAGCGAGGGGGAGCGGGTCGCCAGGGAGGCCCGAAACGGGGCGAAGGCGACCGAGAAGCAAAGGGGTGAGTCGGGGAACTCATCCCGCCAATCGGCCCGGCGCCCAGCCCGCCCCCAAGCCGAAGGCCCACAGGTGGGGCAGACGAGGCTGGTTTCCCCGGTCGGCATAATGGCGGACGCCGCGCAGGCCTTCCGCCTCCTGTCGGGAGTCCGAACTACCGAGTTCAAAGGGGAGACACGGGGAATGAGTCACTCCGCATTCCTCGATATGGTCATGGTCTCCATTGTCCAGGTAAATTTTGAACACTTCTCTTTTTTTCCCATATTTTTTCTTTTTCTCGTAGCTGACACGCTTCCTCTGCTACAGCTGGTCAATGGAGCATTGGGCCTCTGCGATGCACTGGCCCATTCCTCCAACGCAATAACCAAGGCCATGGCGCGGGCCGATAGATATAAGAAGGAGAGCATGGCGCAGGCCGAAAGCCTTGCTCGCCTTCACCAAGAAACCTCGGCCCGCGAGGAGAGCTGGGCCGGTCACCTGAGAGAGATGGAGGGCCGGACTGAGGCCGAGAGCGGCTGGGCCTCCACAGCCGAGGCCAAAATGGAGTTGGCCTTAGAGAGATTGAAGGCCACCGCGGCGCAGAACGAGGAGTTGACTCGGCGGCTTCAACACGCCGAGGAGGAGACTCATCTTGCGGCAGAGAGGGCGGCCGCCGCGGAGAAGGCGGCAGCGGAGGTGGGCTTGGAGAAGGCCGGGGGGTGGCCTGCGTTGATGAGGCCAGCGATCGCGCCAAGGAGGCCGAGAGCAAGGTCCGGGAGGCCAAGGCCAGAGCACAGCGGGCCGAAGCCGAGGCGGGGCAGGCCGTCTCCACTTATAAGGCCTCGCCGGAGTTTAAGCATGAAGACGTCGAGGCCAGCCTCGACGCTTACGTTCAGGGCTTCGAGATGTGCAAGGTCAAAGTATCTGTGGCCCTCAAGATTGATATTGCTGAACTTGAGGACATCCGACCTGGGGAGTCTGACGAGGAGCCTGCGAAGAAACAGGATGAAGGGAAGCCCAGCCCCGACGAGCCTTGAATTATTTTTCTTTGCTTTATTGTGTATAACCGGCCTCGGGCCCAATTTTGTATCTTTCTTCAGTAGTAAATGAAAAATACTTTTCCTCCCAACTTCTTTGTGTTTTGATCCATCCGGTTCTTTTTTCTTTTGAGAAAAATGCCTTACTGTGCTTTATTTGTTGTGGCCAAGTCGTATACGTTGATGATGTCGTAGCCAAATATAGTATCTTCTGAAATGTTCCGCGATTCCGGACTTAGCCAATATTTGAATGTGTCTCTAAGATGTAGGCCGGCCATATGAACGGTCACTTAAGATATTTCGTGCTGTCGTAGGCTGTTTGCAAGAAGGCTCATTTATGTATGAATCTTCCAAAGGCTTGGAAAGATCCCCGGGCGACTCGACGCCAAGCTTAATTTTGGAGGCGTTTGGATTGACCAGAGACGGCTGGGGCTGATTCTGTCGTCGTGGGGGGTATGCGTGTCACCTGAAGGGCGACTCGACCGGGTACGGAGCTGCTAGGGTCTTAACCGATTTGGGGCACTGCCGTGCCGGAGCCGAGTGGTGTCCCGTTAGCCGTGATGCCGACGAGCTCCTTTTGAACCGCTTCAGGGGTTTGTGTGCCGCCTGAAGGGTGACTCGACCGGGTACGAAGCTGCTAGGGTCTTAATCGACTCGGGGCACCGCCGTGCTGGGGCCGAGTGGTGTCCCGTTAGCCGCGATGCCGGCAAGCTCCTTTTGAACCGCTTCAAGGGTTTGTGTGCCGCCTGAAGGGCGACTCGACCGGTACGAAGCTACTAGGGTCTTAACCAACTCGGGGGCACTGCCGTGCCGGGGCCGAGTGGTGTCCCATTAGCCGCGATGCCGGCGAGCTCCTTTTGAACTGCTTAGGGGTTTGTGTGCCGCCTGAAGGGTGACTCGATCGGGTACGGAGCTGCTAGGGTCGTAACCAACTCGGGGGCACCACTGTGCCGGGGCTGAGTGGTGTCCCGTTAGCCGCGATGCCGGCGAGCTCCTTTTGAACCACTTCAGGGGTTTGTGTGCCACCTGAAGGGAGACTCAATCGGGTACGGAGCTGCTAGGGTCTTAACCGACTCGGGGGCACCGCCGTGCCGCGGCCGAATGGTGTCCCGTTAGCCACGATGCCGGCGAGCTCCTTTTGAATCGTTTCAGGGGTTTGTGTGACACCTGAAGGGTGACTCGACCGGGTATGGAGCTGCTAGGGTCTTAACCGACTCGGGGACACCGCCGTGCCGGGGGCGAGTGGTGTCCCGTTAGCCGCGATGTCGATGAGCTCCTTTTGAAAGACTTCGTCCTTGGATGCAAGGGAGAGTAGGCTGTTGCGTCAGAAGGGACCTCCTTTATTGCTTGTGCCCTAGGGAAATATATCATTGATAATACTGGAGAAGGTTGTCCGCATTCCAGGTACGTGGAATGGGTTGCCCGTCGAGCTCTTCTAGTTTGTATTCCCCCCGGTGGAGTATCTCGGCGACGCGATAAGGACCCTCCCAGTTGGGGATAGTTTGCCCCCTCTGTAGGCTTTGAAACCTCAGTTTTTCTCAAAACCAAGTCTCCGCAGCGAAAAACCTTAAGACGAACTTGAGCATTGTAGTACATGGCCACTCGCTAACGAAAAGTCGCCATGCGCAGCCTCGCCCGATCATGGGCCTCATTGATGAGATCCAAATTAGCCCGAATCAGTGCGGAGTTGTTTTCCTCGCTGAAGGACTCCACGCGTGGACTGGGTAATCCGATCTCGACGGGAATGATGGCTTCGGATCCGAAGGCAAGACTGAAGGGAGTCTTGCCCGTTGGGACTCTGGGGGTCGTGTGATAGGCCTATATCACGCTGGGGAGCTCCTCCATTCATCAACCTTTAGACCATCTAATCGGGTTCTGAGTCCTCTAAGGATGGTGTGGTTCATAACCTTGGCCTCCCCGTTGGTTTGGGGGTGGCCGGCAGAGGTGAATCGGTGATGAATGCTAGCTCGTTACATAAGACTTTGAATGCTTCATTGTTGAATTGGCGACCGTTGTCCGTGACGAGGGTGTGAGGCAGGCCAAAACAGCATATGACTGACTTCCAGAAGAAAGCTTTGACTTTGCTTTCAGTGATCTTGGCTAGCGCCTCGACCTCGACCCATTTGGTGAAGTAGTCAATGGCGACTAGCAAGAATCTCTGTTGCCCAGAAGCTGGGGGGAATGGCCTCCAAATGTCCATTCCCCACTGAGCGAAAGGCCATGGGGCCGAGAGTGAGTTCAATGGGGTAGACGGTTGATGTTGGATGTGCGCATGGCGCTTGCAACCATCGCATTTCTGAACTAATTTAGCCGCATCCTTATAGTGAGCCAGAAATATCCCTGACGAAGGGCCTTTTGGGCTAAGGATCTGCCCCCCAGATGGTTTCCACAGATGCCCTCATGGATCTCTCTGAGGACTTAGTCGGCATCGGCAGGTCCCACGCACTTGAGCAGGGGATAGGAGAATGACCTTCTGTATAGACGCCCATCAAGGAGGATGAATTTGGAGGCTCTCCACTTGAGCAACCTGGTTTCGTTGCGGTCATCAGAGAGTGTGCCATCAGTGAGATAACGGACGTAGGCATCCATCAATGTGGGCTCTTGGGTGAGCGAAAGGATTTCCTTGCTGTTGGTCCAGATAGCAACCCAAGAGGGGGGTGAATGGGGTTTTCAAAAAAATTAAACTCTTTTGAAAGATAATCCCAAGCGGAAATAAAAACTTAGATTCACACAAATTAAACTGAACAAGCACAAATAGAGAGTTGAAGATAAAGAGACAATCACGGCAAACACAGGAGATTTTATAGTGGTTCGGTGTACCTACACCTACGTCCACTCCCAAGTACCTCTTGGGTCCACACTATAATCAAACTGATTACAGCAGAGTTGTTTTGCAAGCTCACAACTCGAACTTGTTGTTTTCCCGGGTGCACAACGAACCCAGCTGGTTTTCAAGGCTCACCAGCACAAAACCTATCACCACAAGCTAATGCTTGCACAAGGCTAACAGCCTCAACTGAATCAATCACCAGATTGACCCAGCAAACAATATTATTTTTACAAGATAAACAGCTCCTCCAATGAGCAAATACAATAATGAAACAATAATAAGAGGATAGGAATCAAAGCCTGATTCGCAGATCTTGGTGGCTTCTTCCTTCTCTTCCTTTGAATGGATCTTCCTTCAAGATGCTCTTGAGACTCAGAAGATCAGAAAACTAGGGCTTCTTTCTTCTCTTGAGATTTCTTCGAAATAGAACAGCAAAAGCTTGGAATCTCTCTCTTCTTTTGGGGAATCAGTATGATCTTTCCTTACAAGTTTTCCCTCTTTTCTTTTCTGATAGATCTCAAAGATTTTCTCTATTCTTTTCTTTTTGCCTCTCTTTTTTTTGGGATGCAACAAACCCTCTTCTTATAGATCCGATTAATCCATAAATAGTTTGAAACTATCCGTTAGAAACAAGTGTAAGAAGGATTAGATCCATAAATAACAATAGCCGTTGGGATTAAAATAGATAAAGATAAAGTTTAGAGTCGTTCTGACAGTTCTGGAGCCGTGTCTGACATTCTGGAGTCGGCTCTAACTTTTCTGGAGTCGGCTCTAACTCGAAATTCTTTAATCCGCTCGATCTGGAGTCGTCTCTGACTTTTCTGGGGTCGACACAAAATTCTTCTGGAGTCGACTCTAACAGTCTGGGAGTCGACTCTAAGTCGTGGCCTGAAAAACCATCGTTCTGTCTTTTCTGTTGGAGTCGGCTCTAACAGTCCCGGAGTCGACTCTAAGTCTGTGCCGTTTTCGGAGTCGACTCTGCGATTCCATGTGTCGACTCTAATGTCTGCAATCTTACCTTGACATTAGATTCGAACCAGAACTTGATTTGACTCTTGATTTTGATTATCAATAGACTTATAATCTGAAAAACTTAATCAAAATCATTAGTAACTTCAAATGTTATACTCAAATAGTTTTGTTAATCATCAAAATCCTCAATTGGGTCAACAATCTCCCCCTTTTTGATGATGACAAAAACTTTGAGTATATGCATTAAAAATTCATTTGAATTGAAGAATTATAGACATTGTTAAAGCTTTGAGACTTCCTAACAGAGAATTTGATGCCAATATTCAAAATGAATAAAAAATACTTGAAAATTATGACATCAATCAAGATGATTTAACTTTTATATGGAGAAATTATTAAGCTCCCCCTGCATTGAATAACTCCCCCTATTAATTGATCATTTTTGATACAAATTGATTAGAATTTATAAATCTCAAAATTTTTCTGTTTAGATATGCCAATTGATTGAAATCTTATATTCCTTTTCTTATTCTTCATTCTTTTTTCTTTATGCATATACAATTTTCTCTCCCCTTTTTTGTTATCAGCAATAAGGTGAATTTAAAAGCAATAAGAATGTTATCAGAGCGGGGTTGTTGGTTCAATTAATCATAAAGATAGTAAACTCATTCATTGAAATTCAATCAATCAATCATAGACAAATTTGAAATAAAAGTGTAATTGTATTCCAAAGCAAGATTCATTACATGTGTTTCAAAAAAGTGACATATTCAAGTATGTAATTCCTAGATACATGCTAAGAAAGCAAGAAAGCAAGAAATCCTAAGATACAACCTAGGATAGGATATCAAAATCAAATATGCTTATACACAATTTTCTTTAAATGTCCAATCATTTCCATAATATCATCTTTTTGAGTCTTCTTAAAACTTTCAAGACAAGCTTCAATTTGAGAGACGGCGAGGTCGATATCTTTCTTTAGTTGACTGGTAGCATGAAGATAAGTTCCAGAACCGTCTGCAATGCCTTCCATCCTTTCAAAAATCTTATGAAGATCAGTGCTAAAGGATTCTACAGAATTGCTAATGGAAAAAGAAATCATGTCAAGTCTTGAATTGATCTCATCCTTCAACTGATTGAACTCCTCTTTCAACTTTACACATATCATTTGTCCTTTGACTATCATACTCAGCCAGTAAAGCTCTGAGCTGACCTATTTGCTCCTCAGAAAATCTTCAGATGCCAATGCTGACTGATGTGGAGGGTGAGAGCTAGGTCCAGCCTCTGAGGGTCCAGCAGATGGTCCAGCAGAAGAAGGTCCAGCAGATGGTTCAGGGATGGTCAGGAATGTCCTCTCCTCTGACCTCCTCAACTCTAACCTCTTCAGCTCTGGCCTCATGTCCTCTTTTTATCCAATTTCCATTTTCTTTTCTGAAGCCCATCCGGTGAATGTAGAGACACTATAGTAATCTGTATGCCTTAATTTTCTTAGTGGCTCATTATCCATTATAAGTACACCTTGGCTTCTGAATACCAATGTAAAACCATACCATATGGCAATGTAGATCTTTTCTTAGTAGCTGCTTCCGCCATATAGCCTATCATCATACCAGCAAGATTAACAGGTCTTCCAGTGAGAATACAGTCCATCAATAAGATGTCTCGCTCCGAGACATATTCAAACCTTCCGATTTTAGGAAATAAAATTCTTCCACAAATATTGTGAAGTAATCTGAGTTCCAAATTAAGTTGATTGCCAAGATTTCTTCAAACTCAGAAACTTCTCTCCCTAACATCCTTGATAGGGCACCTCCTCTGTCTTCATGTTGATATTCAACTAAACCAACGGTAGGCATCTCCAATAGATTTCCAAGGGTTTCAGCTGTGATGATTACTTTAGTTCCTCTTACAACACTCACTAAGCCTCCCTCTCCTCTACATAAATCATTATAAAATTCTCTCACTAGGGCAGGGTAAGTAGGGACATCCAAAGAACAGACCTTCTCCCATCCCATTTCTTTCAACAAGCGCCCAATAGCAAAGCCCTGAAAAAAAAAGTCAAATCTACTTTTCTTCCGGTAGTAATGGCCTTACCCGCTAATTGGTCAACTCGTGGAGAAGATGGTGAGGGTGGAGAGTCATCTTGAGTGGCAGATGAAGAAGATGACGAAGGTTGCCTCCGATTTGAACGGCGCTTCGTCGGAACAGTCGAACCACCAATGATAGCACGCCTTTTGGGAGCCATGGATTCGATTGGAATGAGTAATCAAGGGATTTGAGGATTTGGAGGGTTTGGAATCAGTTTGGAACAGTTTTAGAAAGGGGAGACGATAGGTTTCGTTTGGGGTCGACTCCGCCCTTTTTATTTTGACCTAGTTCCACTTAGAGTCGACTCCCGAAAACGAGGTGTCGGCTCCGAACCAGAGAATCTGTCAGCGCCCGAATTAGAGTCGGCTCTACAGAAGCCAGAGTCGGCTCTAATTGCCCAGACAGAACATCAAAATATGAAGGTGTCGACTCCACAAACTGCAGGTGTCGACTCCACAATAGTTTCAGAGAAAAATCAAATTTCAAGGATCTGAAACTGATCAAATTAATCATCAAACTCTAGATAAGTGTTCCTTAACAATTGGGGAAACAATGAATCAAATTTCTAGATAATTTCCTTATTGGACATAGAGGATTTTCAAGAAATTAATGAAGTCTAGATAGTTGTTGTCCTTAAGAGTTTCAGAAAATCATTCTAAAGGATCACAAACTCCTAATTCTCCTCTAAGATAGCAAAATCTTTCCTCACAAAGGTTTGGTAAAAATATCAGCTAATTGATCATTAGTATTAACATATTCAAGACAAACATCTTTGTTAGTTACATGTTCTCTAATAAAGTGATGTCTAATTTCAATGTGTTTAGTTCTTGAATGTTGAATTGGATTTTTAGTTAGATTAATAGCACTAGTATTATCACATTTAATAGGAATTTTATCAAGTGTGATACCATAATCTTCAAGTTGTCGCTTAATCCAAAGGATTTGAGCACAGCAACTTCCAGCTGCAACATACTCTGCCTCAGCAGTGGATAATGCAACCGAATTTTGCTTCTTGCTAAACCAAGAGATTAAGTTACTTCCTAAAAGTTGGCATGCCCCACTTGTACTCTTTCTATCTAATTTACAACCAGCATAGTCAGAATCAGAATAAGCAATCAATTTTAAGGTTGAGTCTCTAGAATACCATAATCCTACATTTTTAGTTCCATTTAAGTATCTAAAGATTCTTTTAACAGCAAGTAAATGTGATTCCTTAGGATTAGATTGATATCTTGCACATAAGCAAACAGAAAACATGATATCTGGCCTACTTGCAGTTAGGTAAAGAAGTGATCCGATCATACCTCTGTAATGCTTCTGATCTACTTTCTTACCTTCTTCATCCTTGTCCAGCTTGCATGAGGGACTCATTGGCGTACCAAGAGGTTTAGCAGATTCCATACCAAATTTCTTGAGTATTTCCTTTGTGTACTTTGTTTGGTTAATGAAAATTTCCGCTTTCTCTTGTTTGATTTGAAGTCCAAGGAAGAAGTTTAGTTCTCCCATCATGCTCATCTCGAATTCTCCCTGCATTAGCTTAGCAAATTCTTGACAAAGGAGATTGTTAGTAGCACCAAATATAATGTCATCAACATAAATTTGAACGATTAATAAATCCTTTTCTTTTCTTTTCAAAAACAAGGTTTTATCAACATTTCCTCTAGAAAAGTCATTTTCAATTAAAAATTTACTTAATCTATCATACCAAGCTCTAGGTGCTTGCTTTAAACCATAAAGTGCTTTGTGTAGTTTGAAGACGTGGTTTGGAAATTCATGATCTTCAAAACCAGGAGGTTGTTCAACATAAACTTCCTCATTTATAAAACCATTTAGAAATGCACTTTTAACATCCATTTGAAATAAGTTGAAATTCATATGACATGCAAATGCAAGTAGTAGCCTAATGGCTTCTAATCTAGCAACAGGTGCAAAAGTTTCATCAAAATCTATACCTTCTTCTTGATTATATCCTTTTGCAACTAATCTAGCCTTATTTCTAATTACCAATCCATTTTCATCCAATTTATTTCTAAAACCCATTTAGATCCTATTATAGGGTGGTTTTTAGGTCTATCTACTAGGGTCCAGACTTGGTTCCTAGTGAATTGGTTTAACTCTTCCTGCATTGCTAACATCCAATAACTATCTTTCTCAGCTTCCTCTATAGTTTTAGGTTCTATATGAGATACAAATGCAAGATGATTATTGATATCTCTCATTGATGATCTAGTCCTTACACCTTGAGATGGATCACCTATGATTAGGTCCTTAGGATGACCATAAGCATATCTCCAATCTCTAGGTAGATCTTTATCATTTGAGCAATATCAATACCATCATCCTTAACTTCAGGTTCTTGATCTGAAGATACATTTAATTTTTCAATATCTCTTTCAATCAAAGATGTATCTTCCTCATCATCAATTTTATCTGAACTTGATGCTAAAGACTCATCAAACACTATATGAATGGATTCTTCTACAACTAAGCTCTTCTTATTAAATACTCTATATGCCTTGCTAGATGTAGAATATCCTAGGAAATACCTTCATCAGACTTTGCATCAAACTTCCCAAGATTATCCTTACCATTGTTATGAATAAAACATTTACAACCAAATGCATGAAAATAACTTAAATTTGGTTTCCTATTGTGCCATAGTTCATAGGGAGTTTTCTTAAGGATAGGTCTAATCAGGGCTCTATTTAGGATGTAACATGCTGTGTTTATAGCTTCCGCCCAAAAATATTTTGGAAGTTGGCTTTCACATAGCATGGTACGGGCCATGTCTTCTAAAGTCCTATTCTTTCTTTCTACAACTCCATTTTGTTGCGGTGTTCTAGGTGCAGAAAAGTTATGATGTATGCCTTTTTCAAAACAGAATTTTTCAAATAAGTGATTTTCAAATTCAGTTCCATGATCACTTCTAATAGACACTATGGTAGTGTTTTTCTC
This sequence comes from Calamus simplicifolius, assembly GCA_900491605.1. Taxonomy (NCBI): domain Eukaryota; kingdom Viridiplantae; phylum Streptophyta; class Magnoliopsida; order Arecales; family Arecaceae; genus Calamus; species Calamus simplicifolius. Next base: position 1,167,272 of record UESW01003935.1, on the reverse strand, counting down.
ATTAGTGACTTTCTTAACGAATTTCATGAATATTGAGAAAGTCTCATCTTTGTGAGCCAAAAACATTACCCAAGTGAATCTAGAGTAATCATCTACTATCACTAGACCATATTTCTTTCCTCCTAGACTTGTGGTTCTAGTAGGTCCAAAAAGGTCCATGTGTAGTAGCTCTAGTGGCCTAGTAGTTGAAACAACATTCTTAGATTTGAAAGAAGTTCTTGTTTGTTTTCCAAATTGACATGCATCACATATTCGATTATTTTCAAAATTTAAGCTAGGAATACCTTTAACTAAATCCATTTTCAATAATTTAGAAATTAGGTGTGTGCTTGCATGACCTAATCTACGGTGCCATAGCCAACCAATCTCATTCATCTTAGCATTATTAGCAACTAAGCAATGATTACTTGGAGATAAATTACTCAAATCAATTAAGTACACATTGCCATAACGTTTACCAACAAGAATAATGCTGTTATCAATGGGATTAGTAACAGTGCAAACAGAAGCTTCAAAGGAAACCTTGAAACCTTTGTCACACAGTTGGCTAATACTTATCAGATTATGTTTAAGTCCATCGACATATAAAACATTATCAATATGAGTAGATGGAGTAATTTGAATCTTACCAATACCCATGATATGGCCTTGACCATTATCACCAAAAGTAACTACTCCACCTCTTTTTGATTCAAGGGTGATGAATTGATCTTTGTCACCCGTCATGTGTCTTGAGCAACCACTATCCAGGTACCATTTTCTTTTCAGTCTGATGGCTGCAAGACACTCCTGCAAAACATTCATGTCTTAATTTTAGGTACCCAAGCCTTCTTGGGTCCTTCATGGTTAGATGCATTAAATATTGTTCCTTTGGGAACCCAAATCATCTTTCTCTTATTATGTGGAGATTTACACATATATGATTTATGTCCTTTGTTTCCACATTTAAAACAGTAATATTTGATGATTTTTCAGCATGTATAAAAATATTCTTCAAAGATTTTTGCTTTTTAAGTGGATTATATCCTAATCCAGCTTTATCAAAAATAGCTTTTTGATTATCCAAAATCATATTAAGTTTGATAGAGCTTAGAGTGAATTTATCAACTATAGGCTTAAGTCTATCAACTTCATTTTTCAAACTTTCTTTTTCTTTTATCAAAAGTTCTTTATCTACAACATGCTTTTCATTTTCTAAGGATAGTTTTTGCATTTGAGTTTTCAAATCTTTGTTCTTTGAACTTAGGTTTGCAAAATCATCCATTAATTCATAAAAAGCACTATGCAATTCATCGAAAGTGAAGTCATCAAGAAAACTCGGACTTACCTCATCATTGTCCGCCATGAAGCATAGATTGGCCATTTCACTCTTTTCTTCTTCTTCGGAACTTGAGCTTTCCGAATCGCTCCATGTGGCCATCATTGCCTTCTTTTTGAACTTCCGGGTGCCTTTCTTTAGTTGAGGGCATTCAGATTTAAAGTGACCCGGCTTTTTACATTCAAAGCAAATAACTTCTTTTTCTTTGCCCTTGTCCTCATCTTTTCTTGCAAAGGGCTTTTTCTTTTCAAACTTCTTCTTCTTCATGAATCTTTTAAATTTCCTTGTGATGAGTGCCATGTCCTCATCATCACTTTCATCTTCAGATTCATGAGGCTCTTCCATATATTCAGAAATCTTAAGAGCCATAGTTCTCTTCTTCTTTGACTCATCATCATCAACATGTTGCTTAATTTGAAGCTCATGAGTCATCAAGGATCCCAATAATTCTTCTAGGGGTAGGGTACTTAGATCCTTTGCCTCTTGTATTGCAGTCACTTTAGCTTCCCAAGTCCTAGGCAAGGAACGCAAAACCTTTCTCACAAGATCAGAATTATCATAAGATTTACCAAGACTTTTTAAACCATTAACTATATCAGTAAATCTTGTAAACATATCAGCAATAGATTCACATGCATCCATTTTAAACAATTCATACTTATGAACTAGCATGTTAATCTTGGATTCCTTGACTTGATTTGTTCCCTCATGGGTAACCTCAAGTCTATCCCAGATTTCCTTAGCAGAAATGCAAATAGATATGCGATTGAATTCATTTGCATCTAATGAGCAGTATAAAACATTCATTGCTTTGGCATTGAGTTGTGCCAATTTTTTATCATGTTCATCCCATTCCGTTTCCGGTTTAGGAATCTCCATGCCATTAACTCTAGCAGTGGGTGTGTGTGGTCCATTGACTATAATACTCCATAGATCATAGTCAAGTGCTTGAATGAAAATTTTCATTCTAGCCTTCCAATAACCATAGTTTGAACCATTAAATAAGGGTGGTCTATTAGTAGATTGGCCTTCGAAAAAGATGAACCAGCTTGAGTTGCCATGTGGATCTTTGACTCTTGATCGTTAGATCAAATCAAATGAGCACTAGCTCTGATACCAATTGTTGGTCCAGATAGCAACCCAAGAGGGGGGGTGAATTGGGTTTTTCAAAAATTAAACTCTTTTGAAAGATAACCCCCAGCGGAAATAAAAACTTAGATTCACACAAATTAAAACTGAACAAGCACAAATAGAGAGTTGAAGATAAAGAGACAATCACGGCAAACACAGAGATTTTATAGTGGTTCGGTGTACCTACACCTACGTCCACTCCCAAGTACCTCTTGGGTCCACACTATAATCAAACTGATTACAGCAGAGTTGTTTTGCAAGCTCACAACTCGAACTTGTTGTTTTTCCGGGTGCACAACGAACCCAGCTGGTTTTCAAGGCTCACCAGCACAAAACCTATCACCACAAGCTAATGCTTGCACAAGGCTAACAGCCTCAACTGAATCAATCACCAGATTGACCCAGCAAACAATATTGTTTTTACAAGATAAACAGCTCCTCCAATGAGCAAATACAATAATGAAACAATAATAAGAGGATAGGAATCAAAGCCTGATTCGCAGATCTTGGTGGCTTCTTCCTTCTCTTCCTTTGAATGGATCTTCCTTCAAGATGCTCTTGAGACTCAGAAGATCAGAAAACTAGGGCTTCTTCTTCTCTTGAGATTTCTTCGAAATAGAACAGCAAAAGCTTGGAATCTCTCTCTCTTCTTTTGGGGAATCAGTATGATCTTTCCTTACAAGTTTTTCCTCTTTTCTTTTCTGATAGATCTCAAAGATTTTCTCTATTCTTTTCTTTTTGCTCTCTTTTTTTTTTTGGGATGCAACAAACCCTCTTCTTATAGATCCCGATTAATCCATAAATAGTTTGAAACTATCCGTTAGAAACAAGTGTAAGAAGGATTAGATCCATAAATAACAATAGCCGTTGGGATTAAAATAGATAAAGATAAAGTTTAGAGTCGTTCTGACAGTTCTGGAGCCGTGTCTGACATTCTGGAGTCGGCTCTAACTTTTCTGGAGTCGGCTCTAACTCGAAATTCTTTAATCCGCTCGATCTGGAGTCGTCTCTGACTTTTCTGGGGTCGACACAAAATTCTTCTGGAGTCGACTCTAACAGTCTGGGAGTCGACTCTAAGTCGTGGCCTGAAAAACCATCGTTCTGTCTTTTCTGTTGGAGTCGGCTCTAACAGTCCCGGAGTCGACTCTAAGTCTGTGCCATTTTTCGGAGTCGACTCTGCGATTCCATGTGTCGACTCTAATGTCTGCAATCTTACCTTGACATTAGATTCGAACCAGAACTTGATTTGACTCTTGATTTTGATTATCAATCGACTTATAATCTGAAAAACTTAATCAAAATCATTAGTAACTTCAAATGTTATACTCAAATAGTTTTGTTAATCATCAAAATCCTCAATTGGGTCAACACTCGCTATCCTCTATACTAGGTCTTTCCTAATATTCAATGTAAGCATCCCTTGCCATACCGTCGGCCGAGGTGGCCAGACGAGAAAGGATGTCGGCCTTGGCGTTTTCGCTCCATGGGATATAACTGATATTGAAATAAGCTAGCGGGGAGGTCTGGAGCCGAACCTTGCCCAGGTACTGAGTCATAACGGGGTCACGTACCTCGTACTCCTCATTGATTTGTCCGGAGATGAGTTGTGAGTCTGTGAAAGCTCTAAGATGCCTTATTCCAAACTCCTGGGCTAGCCTTAACCCGCCAGCAGGGCCTCGTACTCAGCTTGATTGTTGGTGGCTTCGAATAGAAATTGTAGGGTACATTCTGTCCTCTCTCCGCCTGGTCCGGCAAGAATGAGGCCGGCGCCGCTCCCCTGAGAATTTGATGCGCCGTCCACATGAAGGATCCAAGTCTCCATCTCTGCCTGGTTCGGGCTTGCGCTGTTCCTTGGTAAACCTCCTCAGTCACCCCTCTGTCCAAGTGCATTCGACTAGGAAGTTAGCCAAAACTTGGGACTTTAGAGCTGGTCGAGCCTGGAAAGAAATGTCAAACTCTCCCAGCTTGATGGCCCACTTGGCGAGTCGGCCTGAGGTTTCTGGACGGGCCAGAATGGCTCGCAGGGGCTGATCCGTGAGCACCACAATAGGATGGGCTTGAAAATACGGGCGGAGACGCCGAGCAGAGACTATCAGGGTGAAGATAACCTTCTCTGTTTTGGAGTACCTAACTTCTGCGTCATGGAGAACCTTGCTCACATAATAGACAGGCCTTTGAGTTCCATCAGCGTCGAGACGCACTAGAACCGAACTAACGGCTTCCGAAGAAGCGGCTAAGTAGAGGAAAAGACTTTCCCCATCGCTTGGCTTGGATAGGAGCGGTGGAGAGGATAGAAACACCTTCAATCCGTCGAAGGCCCTCTGGCAATCGTCTGTCCACTCGAAGCTATTTATCTTCCGCAAGGCCTTGAAGAAGGGCAAGCATCTCTCGACCGATTTGGAGAGGAAATGACTTAGAGCCGCTATCCTCCCGGTTAATCGTTGCACTTCCTTCTTGCTTGATGGTGGCCTCATGCCGAGCATGGCGCTGATCTTCTCTGGTTCGCCTCGATCCCCCGCTGGGTCACCATGAAACCCAGGAACTTGCCTGCCGTGACCCCAAAAGTACTTCTTGGGTTCAGCTTAACTTGAAAGCGATGGAGGTTGTTGAAGGTCTCCTCTAAGTCGGAGACGTGATCAGAGGCGCGGGCACTCTTTGTCAGCATGTCGTCTACATAGACTTTCATATTCCAGCCTAGCTGGTCCTAGAACACTCTGTTATCAACCTCTGGTAAGTGCCCCGCATTCTTGAGGCCAAAAGGCATCACTTTGTAGCAATAAATGCCTTTTTCCATCACAAAGGAGGTGTGCTCTTCGTCGTTGGGGTCCATCCTTATCTGATTATATCATGAGAAGGCATCCATGAAGCTGAGGAGTTCGTGCCAGAGGTGGAATCCACCAGCTGATCAATTCTTGGCAGAGGGAAGCTGTCTTTTGGACATGCCTTGTTGAGGTCGGTGAAGTCTATGCAAATCCTCCAGCTCCCATTTGCCTTACGCACCATGACCATGTTAGCAGCCAACTAGGGTAGTGTGCCTCCCGGATGTGGCCGGCACTGAGTAGCTTGCTGACTTCCTCGTCGATAGCCTTTTGTCGATCAGGAGCAAAGCTTCTCTTCTTTTGGCGGATTGGACGATGCCACGAGTCAATGTTGAGCTTATGGGTAATCACCTCCGGAGGGATGCCGGGCATATCAGATGCTGACCAAGCGAAAACGTCTGAATTAGCCCGCAAAAAGGCTAAGAGATGCTCCCGGTCTTCTGGGGGAAGGAGTCCGCCGACACGGACGGTCCTTGCCATGTCATCTCCAAGAGAGAAGGTTAGAAGATGCTCAGCTGGTTCCCCTCCCTTGCTAGAGTCTCTGGGGTCGGATGCTTCAAAAGCTGGTTCAGCTTCCAGAGGACTTGATGCCACGTGATAACAGGGCAGGACTGAGCTGGTTCAGCTTCCAAAAGGTTTGAACCTTTTGGATGCAGTTATCTCTACCCGGCGTTTACTGGTGCAGTTCCCCACTAGTGAAGGGCATTGTAGCCAGGGGAACCCTCACAACTAGGAATTTCATGATCACTGTGCTTTGACATGGCGGCATTCCGGCTGTCACAGGCAAAGGTATTTCACCTTCAACCCTTACGGAGTCTCCGGTAAAACCGACCAAAGGGGTCGCCACAGGCTGAAGGGAGTCCAAAGATAATCCCATCCGAACAAAAGTGTTGTAGGTAAGGATGTCAGCTGAGCTGCCACTATCAACTAATATCCTTTTTACAGGTGCTTGGCGATCGTCATAGAGACGACGACGCCTTCATTGTTTACATTTTCTACGACAGTAGACCCCCCCCAGGAATTACATTATTCGGCACCTCCTCCCCCCTCGGCCGCTTAGATGCGGAGGCTGACCCCCAGGACACCATTCCGACCATCCGCTCTGTGGGGGCGTTGTCGATCGGGGCATGAACAGGCGGAGGCCCCATGAGGGCCGGCAGCAGCTGCTGCGCCTTCTGAACATACTTGCCGAGGTAGCCCCGCTGAATGAGCTCCTCGATGGCCCGCTTCAAGCTGTAGCAGCTGTCAGTGTCATGGCCATAGTCCTGGTGGAATCGGCAATAGCGGCTTTTGACGTGGGGAGGACCTTTCTTCATGGGAGGAGGGTGCTGGAGGTAAGGCTCGCCTTCGATCTCCATCAGAATGTGAGATCGAGGGGCGAGAAGAGGTGTGAGCTTGCTTTCATTGGGGACAGGGCTTCTACGCCTGTTGTCGGATCGGCAAGGCGGGTCAGTTCGCCGGTGTCGAGGGGGCTCGCTTGGCTCAGGGCGAGCGGGCTTGTGGCTGGAGCTCCTTGAAGATTCTCGGCGGGTGAAGTCGGCCTCATCCGCATGGATGTACTTTTGAGCCCGGAGGAGGAGGTCGGAGTAGGAGCTCGGGGGCTTCTTATCCAAAGAAAATGTGAAGCGGGACGGGAGGAGTCCCCGCTTCAACGCCAATGTTGCTACCGCGTCGTCGAGATGGTAGACCTCGAGGGCGGCAGCCTTGAACCAGGACACAAAGTCCCGCAGCAACTCTCCCTCCTTCTGGCGCACGAAGAAGAGACTATCCGCTACCCTTGGAATTTGTCGGCATGCATCGAAATGTGCCAGGAAGGCCTTCTCTAGCTCTAGAAGGAGTCGATGCTGTGAGGGGACAAGCGCGAGTGGCCTTTCGCAAAGTAGCGGGAAAGGCCTTGCAAAGAAGGGCGTCTGAAGCGCCTTGAACCTGCATCATTGCTTTATAACTCTCGAGATGGTCGAGAGGATTGTCGTACCATCGTACGGGTCCACCTGGGGGAAGCGAAATCTGGAGGGGACAAGCTCCTCTAATATCCGACGGGTGTAAGGATGACGGATGTCAAACTCTTCCTCCGGCTGATGATTGATTTTCCTGGCGAGCTCGTCAAGCCGCCTGTTGTACTCCTCCAGGCGCTCCTCCGCCTGTCGGCTGATTGTTGGGGCCCTCGAGATGGCTCGGAGGAAGGAAGAAGAAGAAGAAGACAGAGAGGGAGACTGGAGTCGGGATTTCCGCTTTGGCTTTCTTGGTGACGTAGCCCAGAAGGGATTTTGCTGGGGCCACGATCAGGGGATCGTGGCCGCTTGGAGGGCTCGCGGCAAGGCTTCCTTGGGGAAGCTGGGCGACGACCGGCCTCCCGCCGACCGGCCTCCCATCATGGAGAACCTCCCTTGCCGACTGCTGACTAGCGGGGGAGCAGTTTGGTGCTGGGTGGCCACGGACTGCTGCTGCTGGAGCCCGTGGACCATAGCAGTGAGAGTTTGGACTTGCTGGGAGAGGGTCGCCAGTTGCTCTGCTGTTTGGATGGCTGCGTTCAGTGGTGGGCAGGTGACCGAAGGATCGGCAGCAGGGGGGTTGGCCTCCTGCTTCCTAACTGGCGGGGGAAGCCCCGCTGGACAGCTGATGGAAGCGTTTTGGGCTCATGTTACCACCATGGCTCCAAGGAGAGAAGAGAGGGGGGAGTAGAGTTTGTCCAGATGTAGCACTGGGAGGCCCTGAGATACTTGCTGCATCCTACACCAACTTCCCCTTCCTGGCACGCCAATCTGATGACGCCCAATCACCGGTCTTGAACGTCGGGAACGGACTGATTCTCCAACCTTTGCCTCACTAGGTTGCTTGCAAAGAAGTCCCAGGACCGGAGAGGATTCTTCGGTGGGACCCTCCGACGCCCAAGTTAGCAATTGAGGTCACAGCAGAAGAGGAGCTCGAATGAGCTCTATTTAGATGAAAAAGAGGTATTCCCAGGGAGGAGGGATTCCTCTCTGGGCCTTAGGATAGCGATCTTTTGGGGGTTATCACGCATACCTGTTTATTGAGTGATTCATCTTTTTATAGGGGTTGACCCTGGCATGATCACGTGGGATTTCGTGAAGAAGGAATGTCCGCGGAGTTTTTGGGAGTTGCGTGAATCTGCACTGGTTGTGGGTCCTGTCCCATCGGAAGAGGAGAAAACGGCGGTTGGTGGGCTAAGTCCCATCAGTCAGTGGGGCTGTTGAGTAGTTGGGTCCAGTCCCATCAGCAGCTTGGCCAGTGGATAGTTGGATCTGGCGTTTGTCAGGTGGCGTGGGTCAGAGAGGCAGCATCCCGAGCTACCAGGGCCGTGCTGGGGCAGATTTGGAGGAAACCGGGAAGTCTTGACTCTCCTGAGGGAGCCGAGGCTTATCTGGGTCGGCCAGGGGTGGCCAGGGCCAGCCTCGCCGACTAGACGTGCCGGGGCAGGGCCAACCAGGAATGGTCGGGGCTGACTCGGCGGTCTAGGAGATGCCGGGGCCGAGAGGGGCCGGCCAGGAATGGTCGGGGCCGACTCGGCGGTCTTGGAGACGCCGGAGCCGAGAAGGGCCGAACAGGAAGGGTCGGGGCTGACTCGACGGTCTTGGAGACGTCGGGGCCGAGAGGGGCCGGCCAGGAATGGTCGGGGCCGACTCGGCGGTCTTGGAGATGCCGGAGCCGAGAGGGGCCAGCCAGGAATGGTCGGGGCTGACTCGGTGGTCTTGGAGATGCCGGAGCCGAGAAGGCCGGCCAGGAATGGTCGGGGCCGACTCGGCAGTCTTGGAGATGTCGCCGACTCGGCGGTCTTGGAGATGCCAGAAGGGCCGACCAGGAAAGGTCGGGGCCGACTCGGCGGTCTTGGAGATGCCGAAGTGCACTAATATTTTGATTTTGCCGAAATTACTCTTGTGGCTACATTAGCCACATCACTTTCCATGCCCAGGAGGAAGATCTAGCAGCTTCACAGGATCACCAGCTCTCAGCACTAGGACTTAGATAACGGGCAATTAGCTTGTTTACCGAGGAGTGCCAACATCCACATTTTGAGCTTCGAAACAGCCAGCCCACCAGAGTTCCTAGGAGAAGAGTGTTCCAAGTAAAGATATTTTTGCAAGTATATCATATGAAACAGAATATTCATGTCTTGGTTGTCTTTTTATTAAAAAAGATAGGGTCTATTTTAGCATTAGGCTAAGAAAGAGGGAGTAATCTGTCAAAAGTCCCAAATCTATCACTTGCCAAGTATGTTGCTATTATTTTGTCTCACCTAAGATAGATAAAAGGACAGAGGTGAGTTGCTAAATGAATCTGGTAAATCTATTTCCCTTTGATTTTCTCCCTTTTTTTCTTCCTCACACTATAAAGTAACATAACCCATTTCAAGTAGCATTTTCTAGTTGACAAGTATTCAGTTTGGGAGTTATCGGGAATATTCTTTTGCATGCATCACACAAGCTCAATTGTGTTGTGCTGCTTATGCTCCTCTTTGCTCTTTTCTGAACCGAAGCATTGCTGCTATTGATCAGTTTGGAGTGATAATTTCTCTTATGTCATTTTGGATGTCATATGGTCTGTTTTTACTTTCTATTGATGATTAAACAAGGTGTCAAATTAAACAATGCCTTTTGCATCATCCACCCATAAAGGATGAAGAACTCTACTTTGTCTAATATTTCTTGATTTAGAATTATCCTCTAGTGTTACGTGTTTTGAAGAATACATTTTATTTCTTGGATCTGACAACTAGTTGTATCCTATCTGTGGTGCAGGTGCAATCTATTAAATATGGATTGTTGGATAGCACTGCTGAAGACAATGTTAGTGCTATCCAACAATGTTGTTAATGAATCTATTACCCCAACTGTGCCTTATACTGCATGTTTTGAAGAATACATTTTATTCCTCAGATGTAACAATGAGCTGTTTTGTATCTCTGACGCAGGTTCGATCTATTAAATATGGATTGTTGGATCATGTTGCTGAAGGCAATGTTGTCAATGAATCTATTAACCCAACTCTACCTCTTGCTGATATGTTGGACAATGAACCTCCAGCTGAAAGTGGGGCAACATTAGTTGATGAATCGATCACAGAAAAAATTGAAAACAGTGAGTTGATGTCTCTGTAGGGGTCAGAGTTTTCTGTTCAATAGCTAGAAGCTGTTTCTTTTTGTGTAAACTCCAGAATCCAGATCGGCATCTTCCTGAGGGTAAATTTGAATGATTCTGAGTAACTGAGGATGTCTTACATTTTCAAGTTCTATACTCTGTGTTCTACTCTATCCATGGCAATTTTCTTTGGTTCTTTGTCAGGAAGGACTTGAATTATTATTTGTTAAACCCGTTATATGCATTTCCTCCTCTTGAATTTATCTGCATTTCATTTTTCTTCAACTAGGACTTACTACCCGACATTCATTATGATATGTACAATTTGCAGGAGTCACTGTTGATGATATCATCAAACAGATTGCTACTTATTTTGGGTTTGATCATCTTGTTCCTAAACAGAAAGTCTTGCCACTGGAAAGACAACACATATTTCGTGACTGTGAGATATGGTTAAAAACACAATTTTCTGTTGAGGAATTTGAAGTTCTTGGTTATGGGAATTTCTTGGAGTTTCTAAATAAGCATGCTTCTCTGCTTCCTAGTGAAATGCATTATTTCTTAACTCAAAAGTCCCATGGCAATTCTTCTTTGGATGTCTCCATGCTTCAACAGCAGTTGCTAGTGTTCCTTTCTCAAGCTGCAAGGAACTTGGGAAGTAATGGTGTTCTAAACAAGCAGCTTATTTCTGTGCTTCTGAAGAAACAATTTCCATCCATCAACTTTCAGATATTGGGAATTGAACTTGAAAATGTTTCTCCAGATCTTTTATAAACCCAAAACAATTCTGGCATTTCCTGCTCTGTTTATTTCTCTGGAACATTGTTGGGGAACTGCTGCAATGGAAACTCATTGCTGAACATTGAGCATATTTCAGGAAATTCTTTTGAGATGACTGCCAACATGAGTCATTTAACAGGTTCTGTTTCCGTAAAAGATGCAATGGAGTGCTTACTCAAAGCACCACTGCTTTCTGATCTACAGTTATGGTCTCCCTGGGATCTTTTATTTGCTCCTTCGCTTGGCCCTCTTCTGGAGTGGTTGGTCATATTGGACAATTATCATGTATAGTGACATGCGATGGTCGAATCCTTCGGATTGATAATTCAGCAACACTTGATGAATTTTTGAAGGCTTTTATTCAAGGGTCATCATTCAAAGTGGCAGTGAAGTTGTTGACATTGTTTGCAGCATATGGAGGCACACAAAATGTTCCAGTAAGCCTTCAAAAATGCTATGCAGAGCGTGCGATCGGTGTCATAATTAAAAACACTATGGACTACATGGAAACAAAAACTAATGGAGAGATTCACATGAACAAGAATTCTTTGCCAAAGCAGAGTATAGTTGATTCAGCTGATAAGGGCACACTTTTGGTAGATTCTCTGTGTTCCAGCACAGACAACAAAATGGGGAATAAATTATGCGAAACTTTCGGTAGAATGAATGAAGCATATGCTGCTGCATCAAAGTTTATCCTTGATTGTCTTGGTCATTGTTGCTGCTGAAATCTTGTCCTTC
>UESW01003935.1:1114653-1145446 GCA_900491605.1 Calamus simplicifolius | reverse complement strand
GCCCTTCGAGATGGCTCGGAGGAGGAAGAAGAAGAAGAAGAAGACAGAGAGGGAGAATGGAGTCGGGATTTCCGCTTTGGCTCTTCTTGGTGACGTAGCCCAGAAGGGATTTTGCTGGGGCCACGATCAGGGGATCGTGGCCACTTGGAGGGCTCGCAGCAAGGCTTCCTTGGGGAAGCTGGGCGACGACCGGCCTCCCGCCGACCGGCCTCCCATCATGGAGAACCTCCCCTTGCCGACTGCTGACTAGCAGGGGGAGCAGTTTGGTGCTGGGTGGCCACGGACTGCTGCTGCTGGAGCCCGTGGACCATAGCAGTGAGAGTTTGGACTTGCTGGGAGAGGGTCGCCAGTTGCTCTGCTGTTTGGATGGCTGCGTTCAGTGGTGGGCAGGTGACCGAAGGATCGGCAGCAGGGGGGTTGGCCTCCTGCTGCCTAACTGGCGGGGGAAGCCCCGCTGGACAGCTGATGGAAGCGTTCTGGGCTCGTGTTACCACCATGGCTCCAAGGAGAGAAGAGAGGGGGGAGTAGAGTTTGTCCAGATATAGCACTGGGAGGCCCTGAGATACTTGCTGCATCCTACACCAACTTCCTCCTTCCTGGCACGCCAATCTGATGACGCCCAATCACCGGTCTTGAACGTCGGGAACGGACTGATTCTCCAACCTTCGCCTCACTAGGTTGCTTGCAAAGAAGTCCCAGGACCGGAGAGGATTCTCCGGTGGGACCCTCCGACGTCCAAGTTAGCAATTGAGGTCACAGCAGAAGAGGAGCTCGAATGAGCTCTATTTAGATGAGAAAGAGGTATTCCCAGGGAGGAGGGATTCCTCTCTGGGCCTTAGGATAGCGATCTTTTGGGGGTTATCACGCATACCTGTTTATTGAGTTGATTCATCTTTTTATAGGGTTGACCCTGGCATGATCACGTGGGATTTCGTGAAGAAGGAATGTCCGCGGAGTTTTTGAGAGTTGCGTGAATCTGCACTGGTTGTGGGTCCTGTCCCATCGGAAGGGGAGAAAACGGCGGTTGATGGGCTAAGTCCCATCAGTCAGTGGGGCTGTTGAGTAGTTGGGTCCAGTCCCATCAGCAGCTTGGCCAGTGGATAGTTGGATCTGGCGTTTGTCAGGTGGCGTGGGTCAGAGAGGCAGCATCCCGAGCTACCAGGGCCGTGCTGGGGCAGATTTGGAGGAAACCGGAAAGTCTTGACTCTCCTGAGGGAGCCGAGGCTTATCTGGGTCGGCCAGGGGTGGCCAGGGCCAGCCTCGCCGACTAGGACGTGCCGGGGCAGGGCCAACCAGGAATGGTCGGGGCTGACTCGGCGGTCTAGGAGATGCCGGGGCCGAGAGGGGCCGGCCAGGAATGGTCGGGGCCGACTCGGCGGTCTTGGAGACGCCGGAGCCGAGAAGGGCCGAACAGGAAAGGGTCGGGGCTGACTCGACGGTCTTGGAGACGTCGGGGCCGAGAGGGGCCGGCCAGGAATGGTCGGGGCCGACTCGGCGGTCTTGGAGATGCCGGAGCCGAGAGGGGCCAGCCAGGAATGGTCGGGGCTGACTCGGTGGTCTTGGAGATGCCGGAGCCGAGAAAGGCCGGCTAGAAATGGTCGGGGCCGACTCGGCAGTCTTGGAGATGTCGGAGCCCAGAAGGGCCGACCAGGAAAGGTCGGGGCCGACTCGGCGGTCTTGGAGATGCCGAAGTGCACTAATATTTTGATTTTGCCGAAATTACTCTTGTGGCTACATTAGCCACATCACTTTCCATGCCCAGGAGGAAGATCTAGCAGCTTCACAGGATCACCAGCTCTCAGCACTAGGACTTAGATAACGGGCAATTAGCTTGTTTACCGAGGAGTGCCAACATCCACATTTTGAGCTTCGAAACAGCCAGCCCACCAGAGTTCCTAGGAGAAGAGTGTTCCAAGTAAAGATATTTTTGCAAGTATATCATATGAAACAGAATATTCATGTCTTGGTTGTCTTTTTATTAAAAAAGATAGGGTCTATTTTAGCATTAGGCTAAGAAAGAGGGAGTAATCTGTCAAAAGTCCCAAATCTATCACTTGCCAAGTATGTTGCTATTATTTTGTCTCACCTAAGATAGATAAAAGGACAGAGGTGAGTTGCTAAATGAATCTGGTAAATCTATTTCCCTTTGATTTTCTCCCTTTTTTTCTTCCTCACACTATAAAGTAACATAACCCATTTCAAGTAGCATTTTCTAGTTGACAAGTATTCAGTTTGGGAGTTATCGGGAATATTCTTTTGCATGCATCACACAAGCTCAATTGTGTTGTGCTGCTTATGCTCCTCTTTGCTCTTTTCTGAACCGAAGCATTGCTGCTATTGATCAGTTTGGAGTGATAATTTCTCTTATGTCATTTTGGATGTCATATGGTCTGTTTTTACTTTCTATTGATGATTAAACAAGGTGTCAAATTAAACAATGCCTTTTGCATCATCCACCCATAAAGGATGAAGAACTCTACTTTGTCTAATATTTCTTGATTTAGAATTATCCTCTAGTGTTACGTGTTTTGAAGAATACATTTTATTTCTTGGATCTGACAACTAGTTGTATCCTATCTGTGGTGCAGGTGCAATCTATTAAATATGGATTGTTGGATAGCACTGCTGAAGACAATGTTAGTGCTATCCAACAATGTTGTTAATGAATCTATTACCCCAACTGTGCCTTATACTGCATGTTTTGAAGAATACATTTTATTCCTCAGATGTAACAATGAGCTGTTTTGTATCTCTGACGCAGGTTCGATCTATTAAATATGGATTGTTGGATCATGTTGCTGAAGGCAATGTTGTCAATGAATCTATTAACCCAACTCTACCTCTTGCTGATATGTTGGACAATGAACCTCCAGCTGAAAGTGGGGCAACATTAGTTGATGAATCGATCACAGAAAAAATTGAAAACAGTGAGTTGATGTCTCTGTAGGGGTCAGAGTTTTCTGTTCAATAGCTAGAAGCTGTTTCTTTTTGTGTAAACTCCAGAATCCAGATCGGCATCTTCCTGAGGGTAAATTTGAATGATTCTGAGTAACTGAGGATGTCTTACATTTTCAAGTTCTATACTCTGTGTTCTACTCTATCCATGGCAATTTTCTTTGGTTCTTTGTCAGGAAGGACTTGAATTATTATTTGTTAAACCCGTTATATGCATTTCCTCCTCTTGAATTTATCTGCATTTCATTTTTCTTCAACTAGGACTTACTACCCGACATTCATTATGATATGTACAATTTGCAGGAGTCACTGTTGATGATATCATCAAACAGATTGCTACTTATTTTGGGTTTGATCATCTTGTTCCTAAACAGAAAGTCTTGCCACTGGAAAGACAACACATATTTCGTGACTGTGAGATATGGTTAAAAACACAATTTTCTGTTGAGGAATTTGAAGTTCTTGGTTATGGGAATTTCTTGGAGTTTCTAAATAAGCATGCTTCTCTGCTTCCTAGTGAAATGCATTATTTCTTAACTCAAAAGTCCCATGGCAATTCTTCTTTGGATGTCTCCATGCTTCAACAGCAGTTGCTAGTGTTCCTTTCTCAAGCTGCAAGGAACTTGGGAAGTAATGGTGTTCTAAACAAGCAGCTTATTTCTGTGCTTCTGAAGAAACAATTTCCATCCATCAACTTTCAGATATTGGGAATTGAACTTGAAAATGTTTCTCCAGATCTTTTATAAACCCAAAACAATTCTGGCATTTCCTGCTCTGTTTATTTCTCTGGAACATTGTTGGGGAACTGCTGCAATGGAAACTCATTGCTGAACATTGAGCATATTTCAGGAAATTCTTTTGAGATGACTGCCAACATGAGTCATTTAACAGGTTCTGTTTCCGTAAAAGATGCAATGGAGTGCTTACTCAAAGCACCACTGCTTTCTGATCTACAGTTATGGTCTCCCTGGGATCTTTTATTTGCTCCTTCGCTTGGCCCTCTTCTGGAGTGGTTGGTCATATTGGACAATTATCATGTATAGTGACATGCGATGGTCGAATCCTTCGGATTGATAATTCAGCAACACTTGATGAATTTTTGAAGGCTTTTATTCAAGGGTCATCATTCAAAGTGGCAGTGAAGTTGTTGACATTGTTTGCAGCATATGGAGGCACACAAAATGTTCCAGTAAGCCTTCAAAATGCTATGCAGAGCGTGCGATCGGTGTCATAATTAAAAACACTATGGACTACATGGAAACAAAAACTAATGGAGAGATTCACATGAACAAGAATTCTTTGCCAAAGCAGAGTATAGTTGATTCAGCTGATAAGGGCACACTTTTGGTAGATTCTCTGTGTTCCAGCACAGACAACAAAATGGGGAATAAATTATGCGAAACTTTCGGTAGAATGAATGAAGCATATGCTGCTGCATCAAAGTTTATCCTTGATTGTCTTAGTCATTGTTGCTGCTGAAATCTTGTCCTTCGACTCGGATGCATTCGGGCTTCGAGATGGGCTTCCTTCTGAGCGGACCTGTAAAACGGTCCTCACGCGAGAGGCGTTGGGGGGTCTGCAATCCCATTCGTGCTGGAAGAAGAGATCGCTGGATAAGCGGGGGCTGCATTCTCCTTAGAAGGGTGAGAAGCAGGAGCAGCCGGATGGGGGGCTTCGGAGCGCCCCTGAATCAGGTGGGCCAGGGCCTGGACTTGCTAGACCAGTAAGGCGAACTGATCTTGGGTCACCGGGGCCGCCGGTAGCGATGGAGTCTTGACTGGCGATGGTGGCGGTGCGCCACTGCTCACTGGATCAGGCTTTTGAGAGGTAACCTAATCTCGGGCTTCAGAGGTAGCCTTTTTTCGGTTGGCCATAGAAGGAGTTCTCTTGCAGACTGAGATCCTTGTCTCTCGGATCACAAGTTTTTAGGGACTTCAGGATCCTTCCTCTAGTGCCAATTTGTTGCTGTTGAAATCTTGTCTGTCCTCCGACTCGAGCGCGTTCGGGCTTCGAGATGGGCTTTCTCTTGGGCGGACCTGCAAAACAGTCCTCACGCGGGGGGTGGCCCTCTGCGGAAGACCTTCCGACGCTCAAGTCAGTGGAGATCGACAGTCAACAAAAATGAAGAGAAGGCTCTTGCTGAAGAGTCTCTCCCAGAGCTCTGAGCAGAGCAGTACTGGCGGAAGCAAAGGCAAAGAGAGGGGGAGAGAATCAGTAAGCGAGTGTGCGCATAAGAGATGGCGTACCTGAGGAGATCTGAGGCTGTGGTATTTATAGAGGATCACCTGGTTGCTTGGGAGTGTCGTGGGTCCGAAGGCCGTTGAGATCTGAATCCAGTTATAAGATCGGTAGGATTCGTATCTGGTTAGTTAAAGGATCGACGACTGGGAGAGCTTGTTGACATCTCGAGATTTGGTGGGGGATATAGGCTCCAGGGCTCTAGGCCACTTTCAGATATGATTCCTGTTTGGAATTTTACTATTTTAAGCTTTCCCGCGCCGAATTCCGCAGAGGTGTAAGTATCGCTTGGGCTAGGCCGAGGGATAGAAGAGATCGGCTAGAAAGGCCGGGTGATGGGATGGCTCGGTTAGGGCCAAGAGACGATAGCTCGGCTCGAGAGGTCGAGAGACGATAGCTCAGCTCGAGGGGCCGAGAGACGGTAGACGATATCTTGGCCGAAGGGGCCAAGAGACGATAGCTCGGCTCGAGGGGCCAAGAGACGATAGACGATAGCTCGGCTCGAGGGGCCGAGAGACGGTAGACGATAGCTCGGCCGAAGGAGCCAAGAGACGATAACTCGGCTCAAGGGACCGAGAGACGATAGATGATAGCTCGGCTCGAGGGGCCGCGCCCTGGGAACCCTTGGCTCGGTGGGGGCTAGGACGCTCCGACCTACCAAGGTTGACTTATCTCTGGCGGGTGTCGCACAGCGGGTAGGAATCAAGGCTAGCCTTAGTCATGAACATGATTATTGATGCATAGCGATTTTATCCCTAAATACATGCCCCCCACTCCCTAGTTCGAAGCGTAGGTTCGGGCATAGGGAGTATAATTTCAGGTGGCATGACTTGAACGGAGGGATCCGGAGTTGACAGCCTGCGCAATGATGCCCTATTTAATGCCGCATGGCCGCCGTGCCTTTGTGGGTAAGGCTCCTTTGGGGCAACGGTTGGGGAATCGTCACGTAGCAAATCTCAGTTTTCACGGCGTTCATAATGACGGTTACGGGCATCTCAGTCGAAACGCCTTATCTTCTCTCTTAAGATAGTTTCCTTAGAAAGGAAGCAAAGTCGAAACAGTGCCGTTCCCGTTCACAGCGCTCTTTCATTCCTCTGTAATTTTGCTCGGTGTTTCTCTCGGCTAGCAGAATGATGAGCTCCGACGACATGGCTTCGGAGATTGCCGCCGAGGATTTGGAGAGAATACGTCAACAGTACGACATTCCCTCAAATGTTCTTCTGAGATTGTCGGATCCCGAACATAGGTTTTCGCAGGATTTGGAGAACGAGGTCTTTCTTTATGAAGATAGCCTGAAGGCAGGCCTCCGATTTTCCCTGCATCCCTTGGTGAAGGAGATCATGAGATTCTACAACGTTTGCCCGACGATGGTAGCTCCCAACAGTTGGCGCAGCGTCATCGGGTTTATTTCAATGTGTAGCCGGATTCAGGTAATGGCAACTCTTCCTCTCTTTCGTGCATGTTTCTACTTGATATCTGGGAGGAAATCGGAGTGGCCTTACATCGGACCTCGGAGGTCATTCAAGACGATAACAAACAAACCATTGTCTAATTTTTCTCGGGGGTGGGGAAACTTTGTTCGGGATGTGGAAGCACATCCGACCTTGTCTGAACAGGAGGAGGATTTGGAGGTCCTTCGTGATGGCAGGACGTTTTCAGCTAATGATTTATTGTCGGAGGAGGCTCTCTTCGCCGTCGGGCTTAGCCCTCTTGACCCGCATGGTGAGTTCTTTTGTTTTTCCATTGATTTTTACTCGAGCAAAGATATCTCGGTCTGACCAATTGTTATCTATCACCATAGCCAAGAAGTCTGAACTATCGGGCCGCATAAAAAAAAGAATGAGAAAACGCCGGAGTGAGAGCAGCGGTGGAGAGAAACACAAGCCTAAAAAGAGGGCTCGCTTCTCCGAAGAGCGCTCATCGGAGGTTGGAGTAACCACAGCGGGGGCGCTGAAAACAGAGGAGGACTCAAAGAGGACTGCTGAGATCCCTTGTCCTTTAGTGGTTGAAATAGTAGATAGCCCGGATGAGACTCCGTTGGCTTGTCCGGAAGCCCCTCCTTTGGAAGATGAGCCAATGGCTGGCACAGCGGAGTTCGGTGCCCCTGAGGGCTCGCCTCCGGGCGAGAAGATGTCTCTAGCCTTGTCGGGAGGACAAGAGGGAGCAACCGCAAATGTCGAGGCTCAAGACGAGCTTTCCATTGGAGGGCTCCCCTAGAGGGATTCAGTGGTGGCGACGTTGGGCCGACCGCAGCGGGGGCTCGCAAGGAGCCTACGGCTGGAGAACCTTTTCCTGGAGAGGTTGGGGCAACTAATGAACAAACTGAAGCATTGGTGGGGCCTGCAAGGGAGGAGCAGGTACCCATGATCGAGGGAAGGAGCTCGGACAAGGGGAGAGCGTAAGGTAAAGGTCTTGCGGCCGAAGCTTCTTCCACCAAAGTTTGGGTAAAATGGTGCCTGGGCTGGCCGAGTTATCCGAGGCATCCCAGGTTAGTATTCTGCTGAGGGAGGCCAAGAGGGCAAAGGCTCCTCAATTGGGAGTCATCTGGACCGATCCTTTGGACGGCGACGGTCAGCCCGGTGGCTCGGAATCAGCCGTCGAGGCAGCGTTTGCGGACCTTATGAGGTTAGCACTGTACCTGGGCGCAGGTCCCTTGGTGAATGAGTTCGCAGATCTAGATCTGGTTGATGTCGCATTTGCCCAGCGGGGCGTGGCGACGGAAGCCCATCTTCTCCTCGAGATCAATAATTCTATCCTCATGGGGCTAGCCAGGTCCTACATCTCCCGGGTGAGTCATTATTCCCGAGTAATGAATGCTTTCTGGCTAGCTCGGTCGCACTTTTCTCACTTGTGTTTCGTTTTGTAGAGTGCTTTGATCATCAGGGCGCTGTGTTGGCACTTGAATCTGGCGACAGGAGCCAGCGCCCAGGCCAGGAGAGTCAGCGCCGAGCTTCGATCGCGGGCGAAGGCGTCTGATACGTTTGAGCAAGCTCTGGGTACCGCCAACGAGAATTTGAAGAAGATGAGGATGCTGCATCAGGCCGCCCTAGATGATGCATCCAAGCTGAGGCTCGAAGTGAAAGAGCTATGTGGGCTCCTGGCGAAGTTCGATGACACATGCTTGGAGTTATCGCAGATCAAATCCAGGCATTCCGAAGAAATGAAAACTATAAGAAGCAGTTTAGCGAAAGCCTGGACAGGCAGAGGAGAGGCCGTCGAGGAGAGAAACCGCCTAAATAGAATGCTTGGCGAGTTGGAGGAGAAGGTGCGGCAACTTAACCATGGTATCGCCGACAGGGATGACAAGATCAAGTGGCACCAGGAAAAGCTAACCCAATTTGATAGAGAGCTCTCCCAAGCCTAGGGGGAAGCCGATGGTAGGCAGTCGAAGATCAATGACCTCAAGAGCAGAATCGAGCAAATCAGGGCCGATAAACAGAGGGCTATTGGCGAGGCCAAGGAGCTGAATAAGAAGTTAGCTCGGCAGGAGGAGGTATGGTACTACCCCTTTTTTAGCTTCCTTTACTGGCTCATCGTGGCATCGGCTAATTCTGTTTTACATATGAAGAAGGCGGAGCTGGAGAATCGAAGTCAGATGCAGTCCCTGCAAGGGGAACTGACTTCTAGCCGAGGGAGGAACTCAGAGCTCGAGAGGCGGGTCAGTGAGATCGAGAAGAAGATTGCCTTACTGCAGGGTCAAGTTGCTGAAACTGAAATGCGGCTCGCTCTACTCAGGGGCGAACAAGATGCAACCTATGTCGACGCCTACCAGCTTGGTGTAGAGGAAACTCGAAGTAAGATATCCAAGGAGCATCCAGTATGGGATCTCTCCTTCTTGGATGTTGAAACCTTCGAGGCTTGTTCCCCAGGGGATGAAGAGGACGAGTATATCGATGTTTCGGACACCGATCTCGACGTTGTTTTGGATGTTAGTGTGGTCGTGGCTCTCGAAGGGCATACTCATCATACCACCCGGGAAACAATAGTGTTTGAAAAGGGTGAGACAAGTCAAGCTCCCCCGAATGTCACCGAGGAAGCTGTCGAGGCTGCTGGGGCCGTTCCCGACCCTGATTCTTAAGGGTTATCTGTATGTTTTTGTTTTTCAAACTTGTAACCCGGTTGATGTTTTCAAGAAATGGACCTTTTTCTTCTGCGTGATTATTTTTCTTGAATGGTCTTTTGTCTCAAGTTTTCTTTCGACCACGGGCAGCTCATGCCTATCCTCATTGTTTGGTCGACTTAACTCGGACCTGAATAACATCCCGGTCAAGGCTGAGGTATCAGGGCGGATCGAGCAGGACCGAGATATGAGAATAGCTCGGTTGGAGCCGAAGCTAGATAGTTCAGTTTGATCAAGGCGAGAAAGTGGACGTGCCTTTGGAGGGAGTTTGATCCCGAAAGAGGGGTTTGTTGAATTTTCCACTGTCATTTACTTATCATTTTCGGTAAAGAGGGAGCGATTCTTCGCTTCCCATGAGCAGCCACTGAAGCGATGATGCGTGGCGAGGCTTTATGGCAGTGGCGTTGGAGCTGATGACTTGGGCGATTAGGGTACTCGCCCGAAGTAGTTTAAATACCAGTGAGTGGTAAACTATCGCTAACCATTTCCTTTGCCGATCTTTTGTTGGTTTATCTAAACTTGTGATAGCAAAATGGCTTCCAAGGATGAAGGAAGATCAACTGGAACACCAGTCGACAGCGTCAATGCCCGTTGGGGGACCCGCAGGGGCCGTACTAGAATAACCAAAACTTAGCTCGGATTCGGGCCACTTACAAGCCCCGGCCGACCTAAGCGATCTTCTGAGCTCGGATTCGGGCCGCTTACAAGCCCTGGCCGACCTAAGTGTTCTCCAAAACTTAGCTCGGATTTGGGCCGCTTACAAGCCCCGGCCGACCTAAGCGATCTCCAAAACTTAGCTCGGATTTGGGCTGCTTACAAGCCCCGGCCGACCTAAGCGTTCTCCTAAACTTAGCTCGGATTCAGGCCGCTTAAAAGCCCTGGCCGACCTAAGCGATCTCCAAAACTTAGCTCGGATTCGGGCCGCTTACAAGCACCGGCCGAACCAAACGTTCTCCTAAACTTAACTCGAATTCGGGCCGCTTACAAGCCCCGGCCGACCTAAGCGATCTCCAAAGCTTCGGGCAGCTTACAAGCCCCGACCGACTTAAATGTTCTCTTAAGCTTTGTTCGGACTCGGACAGCTTACAAGCCCCGGTCGACCTAA
Source organism: Calamus simplicifolius (assembly GCA_900491605.1). Classification (NCBI taxonomy): domain Eukaryota; kingdom Viridiplantae; phylum Streptophyta; class Magnoliopsida; order Arecales; family Arecaceae; genus Calamus; species Calamus simplicifolius. The sequence continues at coordinate 1,135,028 of UESW01003935.1, read as the reverse complement.
GCGATCTCCAAAACTTAGCTCAGATTTGGACCGCTTACAAGCCCCGGCCGACCTAAGTGATCTTCAAAACTTAGCTTAGATTCGGGCCGCTTACAAGCCCCGGTCGAACCAAACGCTCTCCTAAAATTAACTCAGATTCTGGCCGCTTACAAGCCCTGGCCGACCTAAGCAATCTCCATAGCTTCGGGCAGCTTACAAGCCCCGACCGACCTAAATGTTCTCCTAAGCTTTGTTCGGACTTGGGCAGCTTACAAGCCCCGGCCGACCTAAACGTTCTCCTAAGCTTTGTTCGGATTTGGGCCGTTTACAAGCCCCGGCCGACCTGTCGGTCTCCAAAACGCAGAACATTGTTCGATGGGGACAAATATCTTGGGGATGGCAGCAAAAATAGAAGTTATAAAAAACCTCCCTTATTTATCATAAAGGAAACAACAAAGAGGAAAGAAAAGATAAAAGAACCCTCACAGGGGCTTATCGTCTTTCCCAGGAGCCGCCGAGCCCTCCTCACGCCGAGCCAACTCGGCGACCTGTTAACGAAGGGACGCTATTTCCCCTTCATGCTGGCTGATAACACGTCGAAGGAGCTCGACCTCCCTCATTGAAATGGCTAAATATCGCTCGACCGTTCTTTGAAGCTGCTCATGGCTCGCGAACGCCGATGCCAGAACCACCGCATCAACAGTCACTGCAATGTGGCTCCCCCAGGAGTCCCTGTGGCCGTTAGCACCGCCGTTCGGCCCTTGAGTCGATCGCCTTTCGCCGCCGAAGGCCATATCCACACTCAAGAGTCGTTGGGAGACTAGCCGAAAGGATGACCAGCATAGGCATCCCTCTCGTCCATATTTAAACCACTCCTGGCGAGTATTTCGATCACTCGAGTCGTTAATCTCGACCCATAGAAACTCATCACACGTCATCGCCTCAGTAGGCGCTTGCGGGAGACAAGGGGTCGCGCCTCCTCATCGAGGAGGATCGGGAAGCATCGACGAGGTGCGTAGGGAACTCCCTTTTTTTTCTAGGGACCAAGCTCCCTCCGGTTTGCCAAACCCTTCTGAAATAAATATCCTCGAGAACCTGCCAGACTCCCTTGAATTGGGCATCCTTGAAAAGATGTGAAAAAATGCGTCAGCAATCAGCGCTAGCTCGCCTCCCTTGAGGATAACCAAGTCATAAACTTCGGATGCCCCTATGCGTCGCTCGGATAACCCTTCCTCTAGCGCCAATTTGTTGCTGCTGAAATCTTGTCCTCCGACTCGGGCATATTCGGGCTTCGAGATGGGCTTCCTCCTGGGCGGACCTGCAAAACAATCCTCACGCAATAACAAATTGGCGCTAGAGGAAGGGTTATTCGAGCGACGCATGGGGGCGTCCGAAGTTTATGACTTGGTTATCCTCAAGGGAGGCGAGCTAGCGCTGATTGCTGATGCATTTTTTTGCATCTTTTCAAGGATGCCCAATTCGAGGGAGTCTAGCAGGTTCTCAAGGACATTTATTTCAGAAGGGTTTGGCAAACCGGAGGGAGTCTGGTCCCTAGAAAAAAGGGGGAGTTCCCTGTGCACCTCATCGATGCTTCTCGATCCTCCTCGATGAGGGGGCGCGACCCCTTGTCTCCCGCAAGCGCCTACTGAAGCGATGACGTGTGGTGAGTTTCCACGGGTCGAGATTAATGACTCGAGTGATCGAAATACTTGCTAGGAGTGGTTTAAATATGGATGAGAGGGATGCCTGTGCCGGTCATCCTTTCGGCTAGTCTTCAACGACTCTTGAGTGTGGATATGGCCTTCGGCGGTGAAAGGCGATCGACTCAAGGGCCGAACGATGGTGCTAACGGCCGCAGGGACTCCTAGGGGAGCCACATTGCAGTGAATGTTGATGCAGTGGTTCTGGCATCGGCGTTCGTGAGTCATGAGTAGCTTCAAAGAACGACAGAGCGATATTTGGTCGTTTCAACGAGGGAGGTCGAGCTCCTTCGCCGTGTTATCAGCCAACAGGAAGGGGAAATAGCGTCCCTTCGTCAACAGGTCGCCGAGTTGGCTCGGCGTGAGGAGGGCTCAGCAGCTCCTGGGAAAGACGATAAGCTCCTGTGAGGGTTCTTTTTATCTTTTCTTTTCCTCTTTGTTGTTTCTTTTATGATAAATAAGGGAGGTTTTTTGTAACTTCTATTTTTGCTGCCATCCCCAAGATATTTGTCCCCATCGAACAATGTTCTGTGTTTTGGAGACCGATAGGTCGGTCGGGGCTTGTAAACGGCCCGAATCCGAACAAAGCTTAGGAGAATGTTTAGGTCGACCGGGGCTTGTAAGCTGCCCGAGTCCGAACAAAGCTTAGGAGAACGTTAAGGTCGATCGGGGCTTGTAAGCTGCCCGAAGCTTTGGAGATCACTTAGGTCGGCCGGGGCTTGTAAGCGGCCCGAATCCGAGTTAAGTTTAGGAGAGCGTTTGGTTCGGCCGAGGCTTGTAAACGGCCCGAATCTGAGTTAAGTTTAGGAGAACGTTTGGTTCGGTCGGGGCTTGTAAGCGGCCCGAATCTGAGCTAAGTTTTGGAGATCGCTTAGGTCGGCCGGGGCTTGTAAGCGGCCCGAATCTGAGCTAAGTTTTGGAGATCACTTAGGTTGGCCGGGGCTTGTAAGCGGCACGAATCCGAGCTAAGTTTAGAAGAACGCTTAGGTCGGTTGGGGCTTGTAAGCTGCCCGAAGCTTTGGAGATCGCTTAAGTCGGCCGGGGCTTGTAAGCGGCCCGAATCCGAGCTAAGTTTTGGAGATGGCTTAGGTCGGCCGGGGCTTGTAAGCGGCCCGAATTCGAGCTAAGTTTAGGAGAACGCTTAGGTCGGTCGGGGCTTGTAAGCGGCCCGAATTTGAGCTAAGTTTTGGAGATCGCTTAGGTCGGCCGGGGCTTGTAAGTGGCCCGAATCCGAGCTAAGCTTTGGAGATTGTTTGGCTCTTAATCATACTGGGGGCGCTCGATTATACTGAGTCTTTATAAAGTAGGACTTGACCCAGCCGAGGTTCGGAGATTCAATTGAAAGCTCGGGGAAATAGCTAGGTTGTGCCGAGAGTGAGCTAGAGGTATCCATTTCTCATCACAGTTTTTTCAAAGAAGCGACCATGTCGTAGATAACAGGAATACTATGCCAAAGTTATAAACGGGGCAGGTCAAAGAGGCGTACCCTACTAATAGTATACGCAGAGATTGTCTGAGTTCCATGTCCGAGGAATGAATTTCCCGCTTAGATCCTGGAGCTTGTAGGTGCCAGGTCCGATGACTTTCGCTACTTGGTAGGGGCCTTCCCAGTTTGGCGAGAGCTTTCCTTCTCTAGCTGTTTGGAGACGAATGCTCTTCGGAGGACAAGGTCGCCAGGCAAAAAGGATTTACCTTTGACTCTGGAGGCATGGTAGCGGGCTACTCTTTGCTGGTACGCGGCCATTCTAATTCGAGCTTTTTTCCTGATCTCTTCCACCAAGTCAAGATTGGTGCAGAGCTGCTTGTCGTTAGCCTCTTCTGAGTAGCTTTCCACTCGCGGAGAGGGAAGGCCTATCTCCACAAGGATGACGGCTTCCGTGCCAAAGGCCATCCGGAACGGGGTCTCACCGGTGGGAATTCTCTGGGTGGTGCGGTAGGCCCATAGGACATGATGAAGCTCATTCGCCCATCTGCCTTGGACTCTGGCGAGCCGAGCTTTAATCCCTTGAAGTAGGGTCCGGTTTGTTACCTCGGCTTTTCCGTTGTCTTGCGGATGCCCTACTGAGGTGAGGCGATGACTGACGCCATGATCTTCGCAGAACTCCCGAAACTTGGGATTATTAAATTGCTTGTCATTGTCGTTGATGATGGTATGCGGGAGACCAAAACGGTAAATGATGGATTTCCACACGAAATCCCTGGCCTGAGCTTCGGTTATTTGGACAACTGCTTCATCCTCAACCCACTTACTGAAGTAATCAATGGCGACGAATAAGAACTTCCTCCGTCCAGGGGCGAGGGGAAAAGGGCCGAAAATGTCCATCCCCCACTTAGCAAAGGACCAAGCAGAGGAAATAGGGACCAGACTGGCAGAGGGGAGCCTATGAATGTTGGAGTGCCTCTGGCATGGGTCACAAACTCGGACGAGATCATCAGTATCTTTTTGCATGGTTGGCCAGTAATATCCCTGGCGAAGCACCTTGTGGCATAGAGATCGACTTCCTAGATGATTGCTGCAAATTCCTTCATGCACCTCCCGAAGAGCATAATCAGCCTCAGATGGGCGAAGGCATCTGAGCAGCGGCATGAAAAATGACCGCTTATAAAGCTGGTCATCGATCAGCACATAGTGGGTAGCTTGCAGTCTCAGCTTCCTTACTTCCCTGAGGTCGGCTGGGAGCGACCCTTCTTTAAGATACTTTAATATAGGGTTGAACCAAGATGGTTCGACCTCAATCTGCATCACTCGGTCTGCCTACGCGATGCTAGGCCTTTCCAGGATTTCCAAGGGGAGCTTTCGCTCGGAGTCCATCGACTCCGTAGTTGCTAGCCGGGATAATAGGTCGGTACGAGCATTTTCGGATCTGGGGATCTGGATAACTTTGAATTCAGAGAAGTGAGAGAGTAGGTTCTGCACCTTTTGGAGATACCGAATCATATTTGGCTCTCGGGCCTCAAACTCACCCCGTACGTGACCAGCTACCAGCTAAGAGTCAGTGAAGGCATTTAGCTTCTTCACTTTCAGATTACGGGCAATTCGGAGTTCGGCGAGCAGAGCTTCATATTCGGCCTCGTTGTTGGAGGCTGGGAAGGAGAATCTAACGCCATATTCAAAGGTCACCTCCTCTGGGCTGGTGAGGACTAGACCAGCACCGGAGTCATTGGCGTTGGAGGATCCGTCGACGTGGAGCAACCATAGGGTGTTCGATCTTGGATGCTCGGAGGAGTCAGGAGCAGAGCCATCTTTTGGGATAGTGCATTCAAGTAGGAAGTCGGCTAGAACCTGCGCTTTGATGGCCGGGCGAAGCTGATATTGGATATCATGCTCGCTCAATTCGATGGCCCATTTAGCCATTCTTCCTGATGTCTCGGGGCGGTGGACCACCGCTTTGATGGGCTGGTCGGTGAGGACTGTCACAGAATACGCCTAGAAATATGGTCGCAACCTCCGCACCGACGTTATCAGGGCCAATACTAGCTTCTCAATTTGGGTGTCTCGGCATCCCGGAGCACTTTGTTGACATAGTAGATCGGCTTTTCGGTCTTCTTCTCTTCTCTGACCAAGACTGAGCTAATTGCGCCTTCTGAAACTGCCAGGTACAAAAATAGCATCTCTCCCAGATTTGGGCTGCTAAGGAGAGGCAGTGAGTCGAGATACTTCTTGAGGTTTTCAAATAATTTTTGGCATTCAGGAGTCCATTGAAAGTTCTTGGCGGATCGAAGAGCTTTGAAGAATGGGAGGCTCCTCTCGGCTGACTGAGCCACAAAGCGGTTGAGGGCCGCAATTCTTCCGGTCGGGCGCTGGACTTCTTTGATAGATGTCGGGGGCGTCATTTGTTGAAGGGCTTGAATCTTCTGCGGGTTGGCTTCGATGCCTCGCTGAGAAACCATAAAGCCCAGAAACTTTCCCGAGGTGACGCCGAAAGCACACTTTGTCGGATTGAGCCTCATCCGATACTTTCGGAGTGTCGCGAAGCTCTCTGAGAGGTCTTCGATATGCTGGAAAACTTCCTTGCTTTTGACCAGCATGTCATCAACGTATACCTCCATGTTTCGATCAATTTGCTCCTTGAAGACTTTGTTTACCAGCCTTTGGTAGGTGGCGCCTGCATTCTTCAGACCGAAAGGTATGACTCGGTAACAATAGGTACCTCGGTCGGTTATAAAGGCGGTCTTTTCTTCATCCTCGGGTGCCATCCGAATTTGGTTATAGCCTGAATATGCGTCCATGAAGGTCAGCATCTGATGGCCGGAAGTGGCATCCACAAGCTAGTCGATCCGGGGGAGAGGGAAACTGTCCTTCGGGCATGCTTTATTAAGATCGGTAAAGTCGATGCAGATTCGTCATTTGCCGTTTGACTTTTTCACCATAACAACATTGGACAGCCAGCTTGGATAATTCACCTCCCGAATGAAGTTTGCTTTGATGAGCTTGTCCACCTCTTCTTCAATTGCTTTCTATCGGTCAGGGGCGAAGCTCCTCTTCTTTTGCTTCACGGGTCGAGATATCTCGTCCATATTAAGACGGTGGACAAGGACGTTCGGACTAATCTCAGGCATATCTGAGGCTGACCAGACGAAGACATCAACATTCCTTCGAAGAAAGTCAATCAGCTCCAGCCGGGGCTTCCCTTTCAGCAGTGACCCGATCCTTATGGTTCGGTCAGGCCGAGCTTCGTCCAGTGGTACCTCCTCCAGCTCTTCGGCTGGTTCTCCTCGCTGCTCGATGAAATCCTCTCGAGCGTCTAGTCCGTCGACCTCGGGCAGTCTGGATTGCAGACTGGTGACGAAACACTGCCGAGTTATGGCTTGGCTTCCTCGAACTACACCTACCCCTCGCTCGGTAGGAAACTTCATAACAAGATGGGGGTGGAGACGGCGGCTCTAAAAGACATTAGGTCGGGTCTTCCCAAGATTGCATTGTAGGACGACTGAAGCTTAGTTACTAGGAAATCTGCATACACAGTGGCTACACGGGGCCAGGTCCCCGCACGGACTGTCAAGGTTACGACCCCCTCCAGGATAATGACATCGCCGGTGAACCCTATTAGGGTGGAGTCCACGGCTCGGAGACTCTCCATAAGAAGCTTTATCTTCACAAACACATCAAGGTACAAAACATTGACAGAGTTTTCACTATCAATTAGAATTCAGCTTACATCATAGTTGTTCAAATTAAAAGATACAACTAGCGCATCATCGTGCGGGAACTGTATCCCCTAGAAGTCATCATTGGAAAAAGAGATCTCATCAGGTCGTGCTTCGGCGCCGGACCTTCTTCATCGTCCCTCCTGCCTGAAGGACTACCGACCACCTCAATCATGTTAATGTGGCTAGCGACCGAAGGATTTGAAGGAGGAGGAGGTTGTTGCTGGGGCTCAGGCCGGCGATCGCCCCCGTTCCTTGGCTCGGGGGCTCCTCTGAACTGATCCAATCTACCCCGCTGGATGAGCTTTTCAGTCTCATTCCTTAGTTGCCAGCACTCTTCAGTGTCGTGACCATGGTCGTGGTGGTAGCGGCAATACTTTGCGGGATCTCTCTGGGCCGCATTCCCTCTGAGAGGAGGAGGTCGAGGGAGTTGGTGCTCGATTTCCATGAGGATCTCCGCTCTTGGGGCAGTGAGCGGAGTGAACCGGTGGAACCTCCTAGGCGGGCTCCGAGTGCGGTTCCTTGGCGGCGGCTGGGGAACCCTTTGGCGGCGAAGCGGACTTGGCCGGCGGGCAGGTAGGTGCTTATCTGAGCCCTTGGGCTCCTCCTTTGTCAGCTCGGCTCAGGCAGCTCTCCGCGACTCCTTAACTCTGGCATACTTATCTGCCAGGGCCATCATGTCGGAGAGGTTTGGAGGGTAGCTAACCTCCAAGGCCAGGTAAAAGTCGCTCTCCTTCAATACTCTGCCTGCTAGGACGGATATGGCCACCTCATGATTAAGGTGGTCCACCTCCAGCATGGCCGTGTTGAAATGGCCAAGATACTTCTTCAGGGACTTCCCCTCTCTCTGCTTAACCTTAGAGAGGAAATCGAATCTCCATCGGTGGCGGCGGCTACTGACAAACTGGCTGATGAAAAGGCAGCTCAGCTTGCCAAATGAATCAACGGAACCTGGCTTCAAAGCATTGAATCAAGTTCGGGCAGATCCCCTGAGGGTGGAAGGGAAGGCGCGGCAGAGGACCGCATCTGATGCCCTGTGGAACATCATTATTTATCGAAAGCTGCTGAGATGATTGTCGGGGTCGGAGGAGCCATGATAAGGCTCGATGGCAGGCAGCTTGACGTGGGAGGGAATCACTTCCTCCATGATCTTCTTAGAGAAGGGGATGCCCTGCTCCGCTTTATTTTGAAGCGGATGGGCTTGCTTGGCGGCGTCAAGCTCTTGACGCATTTCTTGGAGCTAGCGGCGGATCTCTTCGTCAGGAAGAGCAGAAGGTGCAGGGCGAGGAGAATACTAAGACGATGTAGAATCATGGCGAGAATACATCGGGGAGAGAGATCGGGCCTGCCAAGATCTAGGGAGATCTTTGACGCGGGCTCGTTGGAGAGCTAGCTCAGCTTCTCTGGGATGGCGAGGGGGGTCCGCAATCCCATGCGGGCTGAAAGAAAAGATCGCTGGATGAGCGGAGGCTGCATTCTCCTCAGAAGGGTGAGGAGCAGGAGTAGCCGGACGGGGGGCTTCGGAGCGCTCCTGAATCAGGTAGGCCAGGGCCTGGACTTGCTGGACCAGTAAGGCGAACTGGTCTTGGGTCACCGGGGCTGCCGGTGGCGATGGAGTCTCAACTGGCGGTGGTGGCGGCGCGACACTGCTCACTGGATCAGGCCTTTGAGAGGCGACCTGATCTTGGGCTTCGGAGTTAGCCTTTTTATGGTTGGCCATGGGAGGAGTTCTCTTGCAGACTGAGATCCTTGTCTTTCGGATCACAAGTTTTTAGGGACTTGAGGACCCTTCCTCTAGCGCCAATTTGTTGCTGCTGAAATCTTGTCCTCCGACTCGGGCGCGTTCGGGCTTCGAGATGGGCTTCCTCCTGGGCGAACCTGCAAAACAGTCCTCTCGCTAGAGGAAGGGTCCTCAAGTCCCTAAAAACTTGTGATCCGGGAGACAAGGATCTCAGTCTGGAAGAAAACTCCTCCCATGGCCAACCGGAAAAAGGCTACCACCGCGACCATGGCCACGACACTGAAGAGTGCTAGCAACTAAAGAATGAGATTGAAAGGCTCATCCAGTGGGGTAGACTGGATCGGTTCAGAGGAGCCCCCGAGCCAAGGAACGGGGGCGATCACCGGCCTAAGCCCCAGCAGCAACATCCTCCTCCTCCAAATCCTTCGGTCGCTGGCCACATTAACATGATTGAGGCGGTCGGTAGTCCTTCAGGTAGGAGGAACGATGAAGAAGGTCCGGCGCCGAAGAAAGCACGACCTGATGAGATCTCTTTTTCCAATGACGACTTCCAGGGGATACAGTTTCCGCACGATGATGCGCTAGTTGTATCTCTTAATTTGAACAACTATGATGTAAGTCGAATTCTAATTGATAGTGGAAGCTCCGTCAATATTTTGTACCTTGATGTGTTTGTAAAGATGAAGCTTCTCATAGAGAGTCTCCGAGCCGTGGACTCCACCCTAATGGGGTTCACCGGCGATGTCATTATCCCGGAAGGGGTTGTAACCTTGATGGTCCGTGCGGGGACCTGGTCCCGCGTAGCCACTGTGTATGCAGATTTCCTGATGACCAAGCTTCGGTCGCCCTACAACACAATCTTGGGAAGACCCGGCCTAATGTCTCTCAGAGCCGCCGTCTCCATCCCCCATCTACCGAGAGACGATAGCTTGGCTCGAGGGGCCGAAAGATGATAGACGGTAGCTCGGCTCGAGAGGCCGAGAGATGATAGCTCGACTCGAGGGGCCGCGCCTTGGGAACCCTTGGCTCGGTGGGGGCTAGAGCGCTCTGACCTACCGAGGTTGACTTATCTCTAGCGGGTGTCGCACAGCGGGTAGGAATCAAGGCTAGCCTTATCCATGTCCTCCTAGCAGGCTAGCCTTATCCATGTCCGCCTGCTAGGCGGACATGGCTACCTTATGATTAAGGTAGTCCACCTCCAGCATGGCCATGTTGAAACGGCCGAGATACTTCTTCAGGGACTCCCCCTCTCTCTACTTAACCTTAGAGAGGGAGTCGGATCTCCATTGGTGGCGGCGGCTACTGACGAACTGGCTGATGAAAAGGCGGCTCAGCTCGCCAAATGAATCAACAGAACCTGGCTTCAAAGCATTGAACCAAGTTCGGGCAGATCCTCTAAGGGTGGAAGGGAAGGCGCGGCAGAGGACCGCATCTGATGCCCCGTGGAACATCATTATTGATCGGAAGCTACTGAGATGATCGTCGGGGTCGGAGGAGCCATGATAAGGCTCGATGGCAGGCAGCTTGACGTGGGAGGGAATCACTTCCTCCATGATCTTTTTAGAGAAGGGGATGTCCTGCTCCGCTTTATTTTGAAGCGGATGGGCTTGCTTGGCGGCGTCAAGCTCTTGACGCATTTCTTGGAGCTGGTGGCGGATCTCTTCGTCAGGAAGAGCAGAAGGTGCAGGGCGAGGAGAATATGGAGACGGTGTAGAATCATGGCGAGATTACACCGGGGAGGGAGATCGGGCCCGCCGAGATCTAGGGAGATCTTTGATGCGGGCTCATTGGGGATCTACTTCCTCTAGCGCCAATTTGTTGCTACTGAAATCTTGTCCTCCGACTCGGGCGCGTTCGGGCTTTGAGATGGGCTTCCTCCTGGGCAGACCTACAAAATAGTCCTCACGTGAGAGGCGTTGGGGGGTCCGCAACCCCATTCGGGCTGGAAGAAGAGATCGCTGGATGAGCGGGGGCTGCATTCTCCTTAGAAGGGTGAGGAGCAGGAGCAGCCGAACGGGGGGCTTCGGAGCGCCCCTGAATCAGGTAGGCCAGGGCCTGGACTTGCTGGACCAGTAAGGCGAACTGGTCTTGGGTCACCGGGGCCGCCGGTGGTGATGGAGTCGACTGGCGGTGGTGGCGGCACGATACTGCTCACTGGATCAGGCCTTTGAGAGGTGACCTGATCTCGGGCTTTGGAGGTAGCCTTTTTTCGGTTGGCCATGGGAGGAGTTCTCTTGCAGACTGAGATCCTTGTCTCCTGGATCACAAGTTTTTAGGAACTTGAGGGCCCTTCCTCTAGTACCAATTTGTTGCTACTGAAATCTTGTCCTCTGACTCGGGCGCGTTCGGGCTTCGAGATGGGCTTTCTCCTGGGTGGACCTGCAAAATAGTCCTCACACAAGAGGCGTTGGGGGTGACCCTCTGTGGAAGACCCTCCGATGCTCAAGTCAGTGGAGATCGACAGTCAACAAAAATGAGGAGAAGGCTCTCGCTGAAGAATCTCTCCCAGGGCTCTGAGCAGAGCGGTAATGGCGAAAGCAAAGGCAGAGAGAGGGGGAGAGAGAATCAGTGAGCGAGTGTGCGCATAAGTGATGGCGTACCTGAGGGGATCTGAGGCTGTGGTATTTATAGAGGATCACCTGGTTGCTTAGGAGCGTCGTGGGTCCAAAGGCTATTGAGATCTGAATCCAGTTTGTTATGAGATCGGTAGGATTCGTATCTGGTTAGTTAGAGGATCGACGGCTGGGAGAGCTTGTTGACATCTCGAGATTTGGTGGGGGCATAGGCTCCAGGGCTCTAGGCCACTTTCAGATATGATTCCTGTTTGGAATCTTACTATTTTAAGCTTTCCCACGCCGAATTCCGCAGAGGTGTAGGTATCGCTTGGGCTAGGCCGAGTGATAGATGAGATCGGCTAGAAAGGCTGGGTGATGGGATGGCTTGGTTAGGGCCAAGAGACGATAGCTCGGCTCGAGGGGCCGAGAGACAGTAGACGATAGCTCGGCCGAAGGGGCTGAGAGACGATAGACGATAGCTCGGCTTGAGAGGCCGAGAGACGATAGCTCGGCTCGAGGGACCGCGCCTTGGGAACCCTTGGCTCGATGGGGGCTAGGGTGCTCCGACCTACCGAGGTTGACTTATCTCTGGCGGGTGTCGCACAGCAGATAGAAATCAAGGCTAGCCTTAGCCATGAACACGATTATTGATGCATAGCGATTTTATCCCTCAATAGTCATCGAGTTCTGCAGTTTTGCTGCAGAGATATTGGTGTCAGGATTGAAAATTGTCACTCATAATGCTCTGCTGTAATCATTTTAAGACAATGCAAGCAGACTGATGAACGTGTTATGCTTCATAACATTGGTTTATCCCTTGGGATTGTGGAATGGATTGAAGATTACCATGAATTTAGTTCGGCTGTTGCTGCTGGCTTGCTTACATCTCCAGGGACTGAAAATAGCGCTTCTGAAACTTTTTGTGCAGCTCTTAGCAGCAAGCAAAAACTCACACCAAGAGTATCAGATCCATTTTCTATTAATGGTAAGCCACAGATCAACTCTAAGGGAGATACTGAAATGTTGGATGTCCCTGAACAAGCATTTGAAGAAGACAGCACAATGATAGTTTGTAGTGGAGAGTCCAGTAAAACAGTTTATAACAATCTCCCTTCAGTTAACTTCAATGATAAAGAAGTCAAGGATGCAAATCTTCTTATTGAAACCATACGGCGTGAGGAATTTGGTTTAGACCCGGAACTCCAACATGCTGAGTAGCTTGCTAAAGAAACAGCATGCTCGTCTAGGTAGAGCACTCCATTGTCTTTCACAAGAGTTATATTCACAAGACTCACATTTTCTTCTTGAGCTGGTAAGTGACTTGTTGGCCCAGATGGCAACCCAAGAGGGGGGGGTGAATTGGGTTCTTAAAAATTTAAGACTTTTTGAAATGTTTTAAACAGATTTTCTCAAGATGTGCAAGTGAGTGAAATTAACTAAGAAGCAATGCACAAGCAAATATAAAGAGAGATAGAGAGAGAGAAATATAGCACGGCAAACACAAGATAATTTTATAGTGGTTCGGTGCAACCAACACCTACGTCCACTCCCAAGATTCACTTGGGTCCACACTATAATCTCTCAGATTACAGCCGAGTTGTTTTCCAAGCTCACAACTCAAACTTGTTGTTTTTCCGGGATCACAACGAACCCAGCCGGTTTTACACGGGCTTACCAGCACAAAACCCTGTTTTTCACGGGCTCACAACTAACCCAACACAAGCACTCCGGCTTGCAACGAGGTATAATAACCTCCACTGATTCAATCCACTGATTGAATCAGCAAACAACAAAATAACAGAGTTTAAATATAGAAATGCTCCCCTTGAGCAAATATACAAATAAAGTATAAAAGGGTTAGAAAAGCCTGATAAGATTGCAGATGGTTGTGGCTTTGGCTTTCTTCCTTCTCCTCTTTAACTCCTCTTGAAGTATTGAATCAGGCCTCAGCAAGATTCTTGACCGTTTGAAAACTTTGGAGTTGAGATGAAGCTTTTTCTCCTTTTGTTGAATGTTGAAATCCTTCGATTTGATCTTTGAAAAGCTTTGGATTTTCTTTTGACTCTTGTGGATTGATGATCTGGAGCAGACGAAACTTCCTCTTTGATTTCACTCCTTTTGAATCACTCTATTTTGAACTAGAAGATTTTTCCAATAAAGCTCTGTTTTTCCCTCTTTTTGAAAGATATTCTTTTCTCTCTTTTTGATTTTTCTTTGATTTGAAAAGAGCTCCTCTATTTATAGATTCTGCAAAAATATATCCGTTAGAGACAAGAAAAAATAGCCGTTATTCAAAAATCTTACCGTTGGAGCTGATGTGTCATCGTGAAAAATCGCGCCCAGATTTGCTGGAGTCGACTCATGCTTTTCCCGAGTCGGCTCGAGCTCGTCTTACCAAAATAGAAATGTTTATAAAGGTTAGGGGTCGACTCGCCAGAAATAAAGTGTCGACTCCTGATAGTCGGGAGTCGACTCGTGAAAGGCTTGGGGTCGACTCGCGAAGTGCTCAGAAAAACACTCTTCTGGTGTCTGAGCGGAGTCGACTCGCACAGTCAGGGAGTCGGCTCGACAGAATCAGGGGTCGACTCGAAAATGTGGGTCGACTCGAGACAGATGCACATTTCTGTACACTGTGGGAGTCGACTCGAAAACTCAGGAGTCGGCTCCGGAACGTATCAAAAATCAGAAACTTTTCTGATTGACATTAAAATCGTTCCAGATTCATTTTAATTCATTGTTTTGACTTGAATACAATAAAATAGACATTAAGAATTGATTCAAGAACTATTCCAAAAACTTATTGAATAAAACATGAATTATAAATTTCTTTTTGAAAGTTTAATATTGAGCTTAAAGTTTCTTTCAAAATTGATTAAGTCAAACTTTAACATTCTCATTGATTGTTCAAAATAAATTTGTTGCTCATTTAATAAACTCATTACATCTTTTAATGAACTCAATGGCTTTTAGTAATCATCAAAATCAAAAGGATTGGGGCATATAATTTTTCAATAATCTTCCAACAATCTCCCCCTTTTTGATGATGACAAAAACATTGAGTTTGTTCATGATTGATTAGTGAATTTATTTTGTTTTCATAGTTAGGCTTAGGCTCCCCCTTAATGAGGTAGCTCCCCCTATGAAACTTAATTAAATATCTCATTGTTTATCTCATTGATTACTTTGATTTCTTTCAAATATATCACAATCATAGAACTATAAAATTCTCCCCCTTTTTTGTTATCAACAAAAAGGTAGAGAAGCATAAACATTCATTCAAACAAGATAAGATTTGACAATTTCATTCATTCATTGAAATAAGGAAATACATTGAGTAATCAATATAGAGAATTCATTTCATTAAAAGGTCTAATACATCAAGATGTTCATACATTGATTTCAAAATGAAAGCATCACAAAATTTCAGTACATAACAAGGATTGAAAATCTAATAACTCAAAAATGAGTTCTTACAATCCTAGTTAAATGATCTACTATGTTCTTCATTCCTTCAGATTGAATTTTCACATAATCTTTGAGTCTCTCATCAACAAAGGTGCAAGCAGTGAATCTTGTCTTGAAGCTCCGCGTTGCACTTGGCATATGTCTCCATCTCCGCATATCCTTAAGTTCTTCAAATATATTTTTGAGATCACCACTTAAGGATACCGAAGAAGAGCTGAGAGTAGACTCTATCTTAGAGATACGATCATCAAATGAATAAAGAGTCTCCCTCAAATTCATAACTTATTTTCAAATTCAGTTTTAAGTTTTTCAGATTGATCATCAAATAGAGCTTTGAGTTGCATAAGTTGTTGATCTGAGAAACTGGCAGAAGATGATGAGCTTGATCAAATGATGGAACTGGGGCTGGAGCAGAGGCAGAAACAGAAGGGCTCGGAGGTGCAGGTGAAGGATGTCTAACAGAGGGTCCTGCAGCCTCAGCATCTGTAGCTCTATCTTCTGTCACTCCTTTCCTTTCCCATTTTCCATTCTTTTGATAAATCCCATTCGATGAATAGTGGCCAAGCTATAAAAATCAGTGTGTCGCAGATTCTTCATAGGCTCATTATCAGAAATCACAACCTTGGCTCAGAAAAATCTTTGTAAGGATCATTCCATAGGGCAGACTAGACTTTCTTTTCCCTCCACAGTCTGCTATGTACCATAGTATCATACTGGGAAGATTTATAGGCTTGCCTGTCACAATGGCATCCATACAAAGATATCTCTCTCCGATACATAGTCAAATCTACCTCTTGGAAAGAGTATCCTACTGCAGATGTGTAATAATCTCAATTCTAATGAAAGTTGATTGGCAAAACCTCTTCAAATCCCTACATCCCGATTTAATAATCTCGTAAAGCTGGGACCGGTCTCTGAAGAAAAGGTGGAAGTGCCAGATAAGGGTAATTCCAACAGTCTAGAAGAATCTGGCAGTAACAGAAGCCTGATTCCTCTCACATTGCTAACAAGGCCATGATCTCCTCTAGACAGATTTTGTAAATTCCTTTACCAAAGAGGGATAGGTCGGACAATCTAGGAACATATTTTCTCCCATCCCATCTCATCAACTGTCTCCCAAGCAAAACCCTCAGCTTCAAATAATTCAAATCTACCTTTCTACCCGTGTATAATCCTATCCGCTAATGATCTACCTGGGAGAAGTAGCAGCAGGTGAAG
The DNA here is from genome assembly GCA_900491605.1 of Calamus simplicifolius. Classification (NCBI taxonomy): domain Eukaryota; kingdom Viridiplantae; phylum Streptophyta; class Magnoliopsida; order Arecales; family Arecaceae; genus Calamus; species Calamus simplicifolius. Next base: position 1,119,222 of record UESW01003935.1, on the reverse strand, counting down.
CAGTCGGAGTAGAAGCAGAGAAGTGGAGTCCGGCTGGAGAAGGCTCACGCACGGACGCCTCACGGTTTCTTCACGGCACGCTTCCTCTTGACGCCGGCCGCCGCAAGACTAGATCCACGGTTTTGGGGCCATTGATCGATTGGAATGATAATCAGGGATTTTGGAATTTTGGAAGGTTTGGAAGATTTTGGAGAGAGTATTTTGAAGAATGGGTCGAATAAAATGACGGCGAGTCGACTCTGCCCTAGATAAATCAACCTGGGACCACTTCGAGTCGGCTCGCGCAAAAGGGTCGACTCCGACAGTCACAGAAAGATCCGATTGGAGTCGACTCGCGCCGAAGAGGGGTCGACTCCGAGAGTTTCAGTCGAAACGGGAGTCGACTCCGATACGCACCGAGTCGGCTCCGAGACCATTTCAGACCAAAAATGAAATTTCTGAAATGTGTCCGGAATATGATCATAAAAATTGATAAAAATCATTGGATTTTGAGTGAATCAATTGATATGAGTTCTAGATAAGATTTCCTTAAGATTTTGAGATTTGAAAGAATCTTAGATAAATTTCCTTAGGGGTTTCAAATTCATTCCAAAGGATCACAAATACCTAACTCTCCTCTAAGATAACAAAATCTTTCTTCATTTAAAGGTTTTGTAAATATGTCAGCTAATTGTTCTTCAGTGTTAACATAATCAAGACAAATTTCATTATTAGCTACATGTTCTCTTATAAAATGATATCTAATTTCTATGTGTTTAGTTCTTGAATGTTGAATTGGATTTTTAGTTAAATTGATTGCGCTAGTGTTATCACATCTTATGGGTGTTTTATCAAGTGTGATACCATAGTCTTCAAGTTGTCGCTTAATCCATAGGATTTGCGCACAGCAACTTCCAGCTGCTACATATTCAGCTTCAGTAGTTGATAATGCAACTGAATTTTGCTTTTTGCTAAACCATGTGATTAAGTTACTTCCTAAGAAATGGCATGCACCACTTGTGCTTTTTCTATCTAGTTTACATCCAGCATAATCAGAATCCGAATATGCAATTAGGTTTAATGTTGAGTCTCTAGAATACCATAAACCTACATTTTTTGTTCCACTTAATATCTTAGTATTCTTTTAACAGCTATTAAATGTGATTCTTTAGGTTCAGATTGAAATCTAGCACATAAACATACAGAAAACATAATATCTGGTCTACTTGCTGTTAAATAAAGAAGGGATCCGATATACCTCGATAATACTTTTGATCAACCTTTTACCTTCTTCATCTTTGTCCAGCTTGCATGAAGGACTCATTGGAGTTCCGAGGGGTTTCATTGATTCCATACCAAACTTTTTGAGTAGTTCTCTTGTGTATTTTGTTTGGTTGATAAAGATTCCCTCTTTGCTTTGTTTGATTTGGAGTCCAAGGAAGAAGTTGAGTTCTCCCATCATGCTCATCTCGAATTCTCCCTGCATCAACTTTGCAAATTCTTGACAAAGAGAATCGTTAGTAGCACCAAAAATAATGTCATCTACGTATATTTGTACTACAAGCAAATCTTTATTTTTTCTTTTCAAAAATAGTGTTTTATCAACATTTCCTCTTGTAAAATCATTTTCTATTAAGAATTTACTTAACCTATCATACCAAGCTCTAGGTGCTTGTTTCAAACCATATAAAGCTTTGTGCAATTTAAAAACGTGATTTGAAAATTCGTGATCTTCAAAACCTGGTGGTTGTTCTACATAAACTTCTTCATTTATAAATCCATTTAAAAATGCGCTTTTAACATCCATTTGAAATAAGTTAAAATTCATATGACATGCAAATGCAAGTAATAATCTAATGGCTTCTAATCTAGCTACAGGTGCAAAGGTTTCATCAAAATCAATACCTTCCTCTTGATTATATCCTTTAGCAACCAATCTAGCTTTGTTTCTAATTACTATGCCATTTTCATCTAGTTTATTTCTAAAAACCATTTTGATCCTATTACTGAATGATTTTTAGGTCTTTCAACTAAAGTCCAACATTATTTCTTGTAAATTGATTTAATTCTTCTTGCATTGCTAACATCCAATTATTATCTTTTTCAGCTTCTTCAATAGTTTTAGGTTCAATTTGTGATACAAATGCAAGATGATTACTAATATTTCTCATATATGATCTAGTTCTTATTCCTTGAGATGGATCACCTATAATCAATTCCTTAGGATGACTATGAGCATATCTCCAGTCTCTTGGAAGATCTATATCATTATGATCAATATTGACATCATCGTCCTTATGTGAATCATCATCTTTAGCTTCTTGCTCATGATCAGAAGATACTTCAATATTAAGTTTTTCAAGATCTTTTTCAATTATGTTTGTATCTTCCTCATCATCAAGCTTTTCAGAACTAGATGCTAAAGATCATCGAAAACTATATGAATGGATTCTTCAACTACTAAGGTTTTCTTGTTAAATACTCTATAAGCTTTACTAGTTGTTGAATATCCTAAAAAATTCCTTCATCAGATTTAGCATCAAATTTTCCTAAGTTGTTTTTACCATTATTATGAATGAAACATTTACATCCAAATGCATGAAAGTATTTTATATTTGGTTTTCTTTCATTCCATAATTCATAAGGTGTTTTCTTTAATATTGGTCTTATTAGGGCTCTATTTAAGATGTAGCATGCTGTGTTAATAGCTTCCGCCCAAAAGTACTTTGGTAGGTTACTTTCGCATAGCATGGTACGGGCCATGTCTTCTAGAGTCCTATTTTTCCTTTCAACTACACCATTTTGCTGTGGAGTCCTAGGGGCTGAAAAATTATGATTAATTCCATTTTCAGAACAAAAACTTTCAAATAAGTGATTTTCAAATTCAGTTCCATGATCACTTCTTAGAGATACTATGGTAGTGTTTTTCTCATTTGTGACTTTCTTGAAGAATTTCAGGAATATCGAGAAAGTCTCATCTTTGTGAGCTAAAAACATTACCCAAGTATATCTAGAATAATCATCTACAATCACTAGACCATATTTCTTTCCTCCTAGACTTGTGGTTCTAGTTGGTCCGAAAAGGTCCATGTGAAGTAGCTCTAAAGCCCTAGAAGTTGAAACAACATTTTTAGATTTGAAAGAACTTCTAGTTTGTTTTCCAAATTGACATGCATCACATATTTTGTTATTTTCAAAATCTAGTTTAGGTAATCCTTTAACTAAATCCATTTTAATTAGTTTTGAAATAAGGTGTGTGCTTGCATGACCTAATCTACGATGCCACAACCAACTAATTTCATTTATGTTAGCATTGTCAGCAATTAGGCAATGATCTTCAGATAATTTGTCTAATCAACTAAGTACACATTGCCATGTCTATAACCAGTAAAACAATGCTATCATCAATAGAATTAGTTACAGTGCATAATAGAAGATTTAAATGAAACATTAAAGTTTTTATCACATAATTGGCTTATACTAATTAGATTATGCTTCAAACCATCAACATAAAGTACATTATCAATAAATGTAGATGGAGTTATGCGAACTTTACCAAGGCCCATAATTTGACCTTTACCGTTATCGCCAAACGTCACAACTCCACCTTTCTTTTCTTCTAGGGTGATGAATTCATCTTTGTCACCCGTCATATGTCTTGAGCAGCCACTATCAAGGTACCACTTTTTCTTTGATCTTTTGGCTACAAGACATTCCTGCAACATAATCAAACTTTATGTTTAGGTACCCAAGCTTTCTTGGGTCCTTCATGGTTAGTAGCAACAAAAATTGTTCCTTTCGGAACCCATATTTTCTTTGCTTTAACATTTAACTTGTTGTTATTATTTAATGTTTTGCATTCAAATGATTTATGACCTTTTTCATTGCATTTAAAACAAGTTATATTACTTTGGTTGGCTTTTACAAAAATATTCTTTAAAGATTTTTGTTTCCTAATGTGTTATACCCTAAACCTGCTTTGTCAAAAACAGCTTTTTGACTATCTAAAATCATATTTAGTTTAGTTGAGCTTAGAGTAAATTTCTCAACAATGTCTTTATACTTTTTAACATCTTTCTTAAGAAAATCATTTTCATTAGAGATTGATTCTTTTTCTTTAATTAGATTTTTATTTTCAGATTTTACCAAATCAATCTTGAACACAATCATTCTTTTCATTAAGAAAGTTCCTTTTATCTTTTAATCTTTAACTACAAAATTTAATTCATTTTTCTTTTAATTAAATTTAAGTTTTCATTTTCAAAATTTGTGTTTCTTTTTCAAAGATTTAAATCAATCATAATTCATTGAAAGCTTCAAACATTTCATCAAATGTAAATTCATCATCGAGGGTTTCGGTACTTACCTCATTCGTTGTCGTCGCCATGAAGCAGATATTGCAACTTCTTTTTGTTCTTCTTCTTCGGAAGAAGACTCTTCACTCAGTCCAAGTTGCCATGTATGCCTTTTTCTTTTTCTTGTAGGCCTTTTAAGTAAAGGACAATCATATCTAAAATGCCCTGGCTTTTTACATTCATAACATACTAAGGGCTCTTTCTCTTTGTCCTTTTCCTTTTTCTTATCCTTTTC